>JBAFWW010010973.1:0-28053 GCA_036873685.1 Agapornis canus | reverse complement strand
GGCGCGCCCGGCCCCGGGGAAGAGCCGGGGTCCGCCTCCCCGCCGGTGCTCCGGTGCCGGGAGGGGATAGCGAGTGAAGTGCAGCCATGCTGATGGGCTCCCCGGCACCTGCGGCCGGCCCCGTGTCCTGCTGCGGCATCCCCTCGTGGAAGCGGCTGCTGGCAAGCCCTGTGTGACCCCCCACTTCGGGCTTTGCACAGCTTCTGTATGTTTCAAGAGTCCTGGTGTGGTAATGCTCCTAGGTTTAGTGTTGGGTTTTGGGAGGAAGGTGTTGGTGGGGTTTGTTTCTTTTCTGTTTTTCTCTAAGTTTTTACTTTATCACTAAAGGGTAAGTCATAATGTCAAGTTGCCATCTCCGTGCTCAAGCCTAGTGCATAGCTAATGCAGTGGTTTTTCCCCATTGTGATTAAACAGGGTCAACCTGTTGAAAAGAACAGTACTTCAGTCCTCAGTGGAAACAGGGATTTAGTGTTGATAACTGTGTAAGACGTCAGTAAGAGCCAAGTTGGGGCTGACTCAGAGTCCTGAGCTTCATAAAGAAAGACAGCATCTTCCCTTTTGAAAGGAAAGACTGAGGTCTTGCTGCAGCAGACAGAGGAGTCAGGTAAAGGATTTCTCTGCAGCTCAGGTAGGAGGCATTCAAGCAGAAGAGAAATTGGAGGTACAGTTCGTGTTTTTCCCTGCTCTGTTATCAGATTTGTTGGTAATCAGTCAAGGCACATCCCGTCATATCTGTTAGTGTGTCTGTCGTCTTCTAGCCTTAACATGGCTTGTGCCACTCTTGCTAATGTTTTTATCTTGTTCACCTGTTGCTGATGCTTGGGGCTGGGGGTAAGGGGAGGCACAAATGCCTTTCCTGGTCTGGCAGGGGAAGGAAAACTGCCATGGTGTTGGTTTTGCACACTGGTGTTATTGCTAGGCAAGCTTTCTATTGGGAGTGCTAAAGAAAATGATCATTGATAATGCTAATTGAAAATAAACTTATATTCAAGTCCACCTCAAATGTCTGTGTTAATGGTCTTGTAAGAAGAGACTTAAGTGAATGTAATTGCAAAGATTCCATTAGACACAAGCTGTAATGCTTACCCAGGGCCTCCAAATGTCTGACTGAGGAATAAAGATAAAGGTTGGTCAACTTTCTCCTCGCTTGGTCACAGGAAGCCTTGGCTTTCTCTGTTAAAACTAATGAAAAGGCTGTTTTGTCATGGATAGGTTATTTCCCCTGATAACATCAGAGTACATGATTTTGTAGAAATACATGGACTTTCACTTGCTGGTGCGATAGGAGTGATCACATCAGCTACCTTCTCTGATGAGTGTATAAAACTGGTTATGGCTTCCTCTGGGATTGCCCTCCTCCTTGCCTCATCTCCCTCATATGACAGCTCAGGTTTAACAATATTAACAAGGGCTACACCATAGCCACGTGGATATTTTGTGTCATGCCATTGTGTCTGAGCTTCTTTTTCCCTCTTAAGGTGATGCTTGAGGGAGAATAAGACTGTTGTGGGTAGGGAATGGTATCTCTCCAGAGCACTGTTTTAGGGAATCTGTTGGAGACTTCCCCAATCCCTGCCAGTCTGTGCAGAAGGAGCAGTGTTGCTTTGAAGCTGTGTGCATGGACATCCACTTAGCATCAGCCATCTGGCCACATAGTGTGAGTTTTATTGTACTTTCTGCCAGCTTTCTGACTCCTCTGAGGGTTTTTGTCAGGCTTCCTAAGGCTTCTTGCTCTTTTCTTAATCTGATTGAAATAGGCCAACAGATTCAGTAGCTATTTGGTGGGGGAGGGAAAGGATGGTGGTGGGGGAAATCAGTGGTATTAGCCTTGTTTCTTAAAGCAGGCTAAAACCTGCAGGTGCCATTGGCACCTGTTTCTGAGCCTTCCCCCCTGCCCTTCTTTCACTGTTGAGTTTAGTGCAGTGAGCTCTTACATGTGGCTAGTGCCTGTGTGGTAGCAATAAGTGTATGTAGTGATGTCCCCATTAAACTAAACTTGAAAGCACAGCTATATCTGTTGATGCTCAAGACTGCTGTGTGAAAAAGCAGTGCTAGGCAGTGAATCTTTGTGAACAAGCAGTCTCTGGAGTGGATGCTATACTAGGTAGAGCCCTTTAGTAACTGCTTCATAACAGAGTAACTGTTTCAGTCTTAACATGGTTGTGCTGATTCTAAATAAGAACATTTTCTATAAAAAATGTATTGAAGAAGATCAAAACCTTCACTTCTAAAAGCGCAGTGAGAGTAATGACCTGTTACTAGCTTCAATAACAGCAATAGTACTACAATGGACTGCTATCAGCAAACATTTCTGCTTTAGTTCTGTATTTGGGGATGGAGGAAGTGATTGCTTTTATTGTCTGTCAGAGGGCTACATATGAATGCCAAGTGTACATGAGACCAAAGGTCTTGTCTAGCTGTGGCATCTCCTAGTGGATGTGTAGGTAATAATGCAGGTGTAGAACAGATGATGGTACCTATTTGTAGTGTGTTTGAGTCTTTTTTTAACAAGATAAGCAGTTATCTGTAGGTGACTAGACCCTTTTCAAATAAGTACTATGTAGCTTACTTAGTTGTGGTCATGCTGTGTGATAAGTAACATCTGTTAAGTCTAGGACCCAAAATTCTCCCTTTCCTACAGGTTTGAAAAGTACAAGTTTGTGGTCTCCACCCAGTTGCTGAGAGGGAAGGAGAGGTTAAACCACCTCCATCGCTTTAGAGTTCCTCCCACATGCTCCCATATGTTGGAGGAACAGGTTTTGCCAGATCCTGTAACACGCTGCAGTCTGGTTTCTAAGCAAGATGCTGTTCTGGTGTTGAGACTGGAGCTTGTCTTGATCCTAGAAGCCTTGGAACATAAAGTTGGTCAGTTTGTAACTGGTAAATCACAGATGAGCTCTAGAAGTGGGAATATATAAAAAAACAGAAACATCCCCCCCCACACACACAAAAAGCCCCCAAAACACCACAAACAAAAATAAACTCAGGTCTTGTTTAGTTAGAGTGATGTTGGCCAGTTCTGGTTTCCAAGGAAGAAAGAGAAAGTAACTGAGTGAAAGAGAGGACTTTTAAGCAACTTTCTATTTAATGTGTACTTACTAAGCCAAAGAGAACTGATGATTTTCAGCATCAGTGCACATCTCTGGCATAAATGAAAAAAAGAAATGGATGCCCAATTCTGAAAATGGAGCTGGACTTCATTTTAGATGCTGTGTGGTAAACTCTTGGTTGAAGAACAGCATATTAAACCAGTCCTGTGTTGTATAAACTGAAGTTGGAGATAAAGGTAAGCTCTGAGTGTTAAGGTAACAGTCTAGGTCTGGTTTTGACTTCAGGAGCATAGATAAAGGTATTTTTGTAACCTTCTCATACTTTCTTATGTTTTAGAGTAACTTCTTTAACTTTTTCCTTCCAGCCACCAAAGTTCTTGGCACAGTCAAGTGGTTCAATGTCAGAAATGGATATGGCTTTATCAACAGGTATGTTTAGATTATGATAGTCATATTTGTCCTGTACTAAGAGTCATGGTACAGATAATATGCCATACTGTTAATAATTGTAGCAGAGACCCGAAGACCTGACTAGAGGTTCATGCTGTTGATAGCCAGGTTTGGCCAGGCATTCAACCAACTCTATCCCAGGAATCACCCCTCCTTCCCCATCAAAGTTTGTGTGGCTGGGGAGAAAACAGAGTCAAACCCATTACAGATTTGGTCTGTTAGTTGTTTCTCATGATTAATTGTACTACACCTTTAGTGACTATATGCTTTTCATGACTGCCTGTCTTTTGTTAAAGGTGCAAGATAAGCTGTAGAATGAGGGAAATACTTTCTGGATAAAAATTAAAGTGTTAACTGATTAGTCAAAATACCTAGTGTAAATACATATTGAGGTTCTCTGATGCCATCTAACTGAAGATGTTCCATGCCTGGGTTCACAGAGATTGTCTTTTTAGGTTTTGTCCTCTGATCACAAATGAAATTCTGAATGGCATCAATAAATAGCTGTTAGTGATACTGACTACACTCCAACCTTAGGTGCACAAGACCCATACTTCCAAGTTACTGGAGGAAACGCTGGCTTTTAAGGCTGGAATCTCTGTGGGTTTGAGAAGCTTTAAAGTATCTTGTGTGCTTTATGAAAAATGAAGCTATTGTATGGGGAATGCTTGTCTTGCAAAAGACATACCTGGCAAGTTATTTTATCCTACAAGTCCTTGAACACTACTTACATAGCAGGTAGGTTTTGGTGAGTGGTACAGTGTAGAAGAGGGCAGAAGAGCCCGTTTCATGGATTTGAAGCCAGTTCTGGTACAATATCAATGCCAGTTTCTGGAGAGTACTCTCTAGTGTTATGTAAGCTTAAAGAAAAGCTTGAATGACAAAGTACTCTTAAGTCTTTTGTAGCAGCTGATGTGAGAGTCTTCAGCTGGGTATGGTGTAATAATGTGTTAGCTTTCTTCCTAAACTGAAGTCTGCTGTTAGGTCAGGCCAGTGCAACAAGTTTTGGATTATGCATTATTTTCAAAAACTCTTTAACCTTCTTGTGCCCCCTGCAGAGGAAGAGTTGAGAGAACAAGTGGTGGGGTCCTTCTGTTGCATGGCTACACAGAATTGAGGTCTTAGACCTGTCTTCATGTTTTGCATGTGGAAGCTTGAACTGGCTGGCCTAATCTTGACAACCTCACAGTCATGTCTGGGTCTCCCTTTGATGGACTCTCCTGACATCTCTTGTGCATGGTTGCTTTGAGTTTCACTGAAAGGAGAGCTCTGTTGACAGCTGTGGTCAGTCCTGTTGATAGTCTTGCTTGACCTCTGGGATAACAGCTCGGGTTGCAGCCCCTGAGGAAGTTGTTTTTTTGGGGGGGTGGTGGTGGAATATAGTTAAAGGCGAGCAGCCCAGTCATTAACTCTATCCAGTGTCAAAACAAAATACTGAGTGCTTACCAGAAGATTACAGAGAACCTCCCTGTTCCCTCACCCTTCTGAAGGCTGGGAAGTTCTTTCTGCTGTCAAGCATATGACCCTGAAAAAAATCAGAGCAGGGTCTTGGTATCATAGCCTTTACAGAACGTATGGCATCCAGGAGATGTACTACAGGGTGGGGGAAGGAGGGCTTCACTTGTGGAGTCAGGGATTTCTATTTAAGTCTCTCAGTCTAAACTCTTACAACTTCTCACTTTCTGTTCACAGAAATGATACCAAAGAAGATGTGTTTGTTCATCAGGTAAGACAGCAGTAATTGTACACAGATGTGTGCTATGATAGGCTTTTCAGGCAACTTCCTGGAGCAGCTGCCCAACCTTGCTGAACATGCATTTTGAAGTTTTCAGGGAGGAATATTAGGGTATGGTTTTTTCTCTCTGGAGCTATAATTGAAGGAGTAGGTATTATAACTCTTCATACTTTTTGTCTGCTCTGATTTGAACACTAGAGGGTTTGGTTTTGTGTTTGGTTTTTGGAGGGGTTTTGTTTTAATGTGGTTTTGTTTGGTTGGCCCTCCCCTGGGGAAATGACTCCTGTTTTGTAAGTATGTTGTTACTTGTCTGTGTCCTATTGCTCCCTTTCAACTTCCTCATGTTCCCTCTCTTGTTTCCTCCTACCCTTAGTTTGCAGGTCTGTTGTCTGCCCTCTGTGGTATTGGAAAGAAAGTGATCTAGTCATCTGGCTCTTGACCAGCCTGAGTTGCTGTCAGCTGTTGCTGCACAAGGCAGCTGCTCTTAGGAAGAGGAGGAGGAAGGCTGTGTGCTGAAGTGTGTCAGTTTAGAGGGAGGTTGCCCAGCAGCTTTTCATTGGTTAATTTCCCTTGAGCTGTCAGTAGGCTGTTCTATGTTTATACTGTCAGCTTGCAGGTGACTAGTGAAAAGACAGAGGATGCTGTTTCTCTGCTGATGTAAACTGGCTAGTTGGCTTAGATCTAGTTTTACAGCTGAGACTTTGTCCCATATGTAATATATGCAGACCCATGCGATCCTTAAAAGAGTGAGCTTTCTTTCAAGGTGTACATGGCAATATTTCCATCAGATGTAACTAGGAAACTTGCACTCATTGTTGGTCACAAACCCTGGGGATATATTTGATGCATATGTTGATCAGCACTGAGCATTAGTTTAGGTCCTGTGGGTTCATGACTAAGTAGCCTGTGAGACCTTTCTCTGGGTCAGTGACTGTGTAGTTTATAACATATATATTATATATTATCCAAAACCAGATGAAGCTGGAATGGAGTAAGTCTAGTGCCTTAATGAGTAAAGATGGTATTGGAAAACATGTGCCTTTACATATTCCTGGTTCAGTTGGTGGACTTGGGATCAAGGGTTCTCAATGCATGTGCTGATCTCTAATGGGCTGTCTACTTCCTTGATGGTGGTGTGCACGACAGTACTGCTCCCGCATCTGTCCCCCCATGGGAGCATGTCAAGAGGACATTGAGGAAAGTTCTAATAACAGAAACATGTTCTGAGTAGGCAGCACTGTGAAACCAACTTGAAGGCAAATGAGGTCTCCTTCAGACCTGTGAAAAGATACCCTGAAAAATGGCTGTTGTGCTGATGACAGAGGCAACATGGATCAGTGTTATTCTGCTTGGGAAGGCTGCCTGCAGAGGCCTAAACAATGAAGGTCAGCAGCAGGCTAGTACTACCTGTACTGTTTTCTCCTTCAGCAGTGGAAATCATTCACCTAAATGTAAACTGGTGTGTGTGGGGAAAGGAGGGATGATGACTTGTTTCCCCATCTCCTGTGGATTAAATGCTCTTGGAGTGAGTGCTGAGCAAAACTGGCTTGACATTTTGGAAATGCCACATTACTGCAAGCCTGCATCTGATTAACTCTCTTGGTGGGCTGTATATGGCAAAGTAGATGCTTCCAGCTCTGGCCTGGGTTGGCTGCAATGGGATTTTCCTCAGCTCTTCAATCTCGAGCTGTTCCTTCATGTGGATGCGCTCATAACCAGAGGTCCTGATTATGGTCGTTTGCTTATGCCATGGATTTGCCTCCCTCACTAAAGGTCCTGCTGCTTTGAGCTCCCTTGCTAGGGTTAGTGCTGGTGTTGCCCCTCCTCCCTGCACCCTTCCCAGGAGGGGCTGGATTACATGCCTAATCCCTTCAGAATAAGGTTGACCTAGTTGAATGGATCCAGCCTCCTCCCTGCCTCCCCTGCACATATCCGCAGTGGTAGAGAACAGGCTGATCTCATGATTGGAATGAGGGGTTAATGCTCAGTGTCTGGCTATTGGATGCTATTTATAAACCTAGTACAGATTAAAATGCTTTTCTCTTTAGAGCATGCATGGATTGCATTGAGTTAACCCTTTATTTTGTGGGGGGACCCAAGCAGTGTTTTGGGGAAGGACAGTTCTTCACCTTCTCTGTCCTGCTTGCACCCTTGTCCAGTTGGTTTGTGCAAGGTGCTGTGCAGGGCATTCTGTTAGTTAGAGATACTCTGAGCAGTAGGGATTGATTCACCTGATGGGGTGGAGTGTACCTAAGGGAGAGGAGGATCGTGCAGTTTAACACCATTAAAAGTGTCAGTAGCCAGAAAAATCCAACTTAATTAGTCATAGCTTGAATCAGCAAGCAGTGTGGAGGAGTAATGTTTTCTGCTACACAGAATTCACTGGATAGTATTTGTCATGCACAGTAACTGGTGTAACAAATGTTGGCTATTGCTGTCGCAATGCTGGATGTGCACATGATGGGGTGGTAGGAATATATGGAAAGAACCCTTCTAAGCAAAATGCTGAACCAGCTCTGAAGACTTTCATGGCTGTTCATCAGTGTTCCCTTGGGAAAGGAAAGGCTTTGTCTTAATTGTTGAGGTCTGTCTGTGTTAACACAAAACATCTGTCTTTTGAATCAAAGAACCAGGAGCCTGCAGGAAACAGTAATGGGGAGAATAGAGGTCTCTCCCTTCTGGATACACAGAGGTTTTCTCATCAAGCTTAGAGCTTGAGCTTATTAGAGGTTTATTTCAGCAGTGTTTACCTGCAGCTGAAGTAATAAGTAGTAAAGCTGTATAGTTCCTGTTCTGAAGTCTAGGATTTACTCAAAATTGTACTTGTTTGCCTTTATGCAACAAACTGCAGCCTGCCCTGTGGCAGCCTCTGTCTCCCACTGGCAGGTTAGTCAGTTGCAAACCTGAATTTCTGCTGTTTCTGTCCATAAACCTGGAATGGAATGTGTGGAATCCTATTGAATTCATCTTCCATTACCCTTCTTGGAGGATGTTTGAGAAGCTTCATTAATCTGAAGTACACCCTCTATTGAAGAAGCTGGTAGTCACTTTTTTCCTCTGCACTTTGAAGGCAAAGGAGTTCTAAAATACAGGTTGTTGACATCTGTCATATGCAGAGCACAAGTCTTAAGAGTTTGAACCAGTTTCTCAGTGCAAGTGGTAGGGAAAGAACAGAACCCTTACTCTGCAGTGAAGATAATCACTATTAGTCTATAGCAGTTATGGAAAAGCCATCAATTCCAGCTGATTTTTAGACATGGGGCAGTTACACTGATAGGTCAGCAGAAAGCAGACAAAGCTGTCTCAGCTGATGGCGGGAGTCTCTGCTAAAGTAGTTCCCAAAAGAGCTCATTTGAGCAGCTCATTCTCTTCATGTATCAACACACCCTCACCCCCATCTCAAACCAACAACCTCATGGGTTATTCTTGCTTTGATAGTAATAATATACTTTTGCATTCTTCCTTAAGCCTTCTAGAGATACTGCAGGATACAGGGAAAGGTGTGGCTGGATGTAGGGCTGGAAGAGTATGCTGACCTGTTGCACAAAGGGGCCTAGTCAACAACGAGGATACTTTTCCTAAAATGGTCAAGCTCAACTTCAAACTAAACTGATTAGAACTTTTTTTCCTACAGTGGGAAATAGTTTTGGGCTGTTGTTGACTGAATGAATATAGTTGCCATGCACAGGCAGCAATTTGGCTGGTCTTCATTCTACCTGTTCTTGTTGAGCTGCGAACAGATGTGACAATTCTATTCTGTTTCTGCTCTGCATCCAGTTTCTTAAAACAGAGGAAATGTATTGTCATGTGCTTCTAGGCACATGCCTAGAAACCTCCTTTATGCTAGCAAAGGATACTTAGTTTATTAAAGACCAACTCGCTTTAGTAAAAAGCAGGTTCCTAGATTAGCTTATGTGTATGTAGTTTGGGTTTTGTTTGGGTTTCTTCTCCCCTGACCTGTTGCAGTTTGTGTACCCCTATGTAACGAACTGTAGGCTTGTCCTTCTAACTGCCTTCTGTGGAATCCTGGAAATACTCCCCAGACTGAAAAGCATCTGTAGTTGTCAGACTGAAAATTACTTCAGGAGGTTTGAGTGTTCCTGGGAGTCTGAGGAGGTTTTCAGCCATTTTACTATTAGCAGCATTGGCTTTGGATTATTTTGGGGTGTCTGTCTTGGTGACTCTGGTTTTTTGTACTATTCCTGAGTTCTTCAGGGACTTGCCTAATTTTTGGGGGTCTCCCTTGCAGTGCTTAGGTAAAACACTTATTTATGTTACATTAGAGTTACAGTAATTCTACTCTAGTTACTATGAGTTGCCCTGATACCTTATAGTTAATGCCGTCTTCTTCAAAAATGCTCCTGCTCTTAAGTTTTCTGTAGATGGTGTAGATAGATCTCCTAGTGATAATGAAGGCATGGGGCACACTTGCTGCTGGAGCTGCCTTGGTACAGCTTGTTGGAGATGAGACACTGAGTGTGAGCACTGTTCATATAGAAATATGTGCTGATCTGGATCTTCAGTGGGGTTCACAGAGGGGATCTTGGGGCAACAGCCAATTTGTGAACTTGTATGTGTTGAGAAAGGAGTAAACCTTGACTGCATATCACAAGGCCTGTGGAATAAAGGAGACATCTCTCAGGCTTATAGGATGGTTTAGGTTGGAAGAGACCTTAAGAGCTCACCCAGTTCCAAACTGCTGCCACAGGCAGGAACAGTTTCCAACTAGACCAGGTTGCTCCAAGCCCTGTGCAATCTGGTCTTGAACACTGCCAGAGATGGGGCAGCCACAGCTCCTCTGGGCAACCTGTGTCAGTGGCTCACCACCATCACAGGGAATAACTTATGAAGGTCTAATCTAAATCTGTCCTCTCTGTTTAAAGCTGTTTCTCCTTGTCCTGTGCCTGCATACCTTTGAAAAAGCCCCTCTCCAGGTTTCTTGTAGACCTGCTTAAGTACTGAGAGCTGCTCTAAGATCTGCCTCCTGAGCCTTCTCTACCCCAGACTGAACAGACCCAACTCTCTCAGCCTGTCTTCATAGCAGAGGTGCTCCAGCCCTCTAATCTTTGATCATACTCAACTAGCAGACTGTATCTAATAATTTCATAAGTTTCATGTTTCTCATTAAATCTGTGTGCGATGAAGCTAATGTAAAAAGATCAGTAGCACTTACATGTTTAAAGTATCTTGGTATGGTGATTGATCTGATGCATAGAGATATGACTAGCAAAAGAATACTGCCCTTCCCTCATTTAGAGGGCTATGAATGTGTAGGATAAGATGAAATAGAACATTTTTCTCTATCTTCTTTCTTTAAAGACGGCGATAAAGAAAAACAACCCACGGAAATACCTGCGTAGTGTTGGGGATGGAGAGACTGTAGAATTTGATGTGGTTGAAGGAGAGAAGGTAAGAGATAAAGGGGACTTTGTGCTGTAGTCCGGCAAAGGTAACATCACTGTAGTAAAGAGTGACACAATTATGGTTCTGTGCATCTGGTGGGTGGCATTCATAAAGCTTTTCTGTGGAAGATCTGTATTTAAAGGCTTCATTAAGAAATATTTCTAGATAAGTATCAAAGACTCTTTATTATGTCTTAGGGCTTCTAGAATCTGTAGTTTTTATTTCATAGAACATTTAAAGCTTGCAGCCTGCCCAGTAAACATTAAGGAATATATGACCCTGAAGAATTTGTCTTGGTGTCTGGTAGCTTAATAACTGTAAGAACCTTAAAGGTTTTTGTTTTTCTACTTTCTCAAATGCTTTTTGAGTTTTCCAGTATCTTTTTTTTTTTCTTTTTGTGGTTGGTTTTCCTTTTGTTTTGCCTGTTTGCTTTTAAGTTCTTTGTTTTTCCTCTTAACTCAGCCTGCCTATAAGGTCTTAATTCTGATAACTCTTGGTTATGGGTTGAGAATAACAAACTTGCCTTTGCCCAACGTGAAGGAAGGAATCTCTGATGCTTGGAACTGTTTCGTCTTCTCCCTGTAGCTGGTTGCTCTTTTCTTACACCATCTTGATTGATTTTCTTTTGGCCTTTCAGGGTGCAGAGGCAGCTAATGTCACTGGTCCAGATGGAGTTCCTGTAGAAGGCAGCCGCTATGCTGCAGACCGGCGCCGTTATCGCCGTGGCTATTTTGGCCGACGCCGTGGACCACCTCGAAGTGTAAGTAATTTCTGCACTGGTGGCCATCCCACCTCCTCAGCAGTCTTGCAGTCCTCTGGTGAGGGGGAGCTACAGCTTCTGCATTGCCATATAGTAAGCAGTTAATGTTCAACAAAGTGGTGAGTTTTCTGTGGTGGTAATCTGGGCTCCTCCTTTGTTGATGCTGATACTTTCTACTTTTGGGTGTCCTGTAGGCCTTTCCTTGGCATATCACTGTAAAATGTGCTAAAAGTATTCCTTTGGGTGTCAAAGTATCTGTGTTGAAGAATGAACACAAAGGACTAAGGCACAGAAGTGATTCACCATGCCCTTTACCTGAAGCAAGGAAAAGTGTTTATATTACTCTAAATAGCCCTTTCCAAGTTATGGTTATATTACTTGGAAAATGGAATTTGTTTAAAAGCTTCTCACTTTTGTATAACGTCGTAGTAGTTTGACCAACTAGTTGAAACCTCTATGTATCATCCCTTCATAGACCTCTGTCTACAGCAGTTCAGTGTCAAGATAAAGCCTTTTATTTTTTACTTCAAACTAGCCACACCACTGTTCATAACATCTGTAACTGTCCCACAAGCAGCTTCCCTTCAGTTTTTTGCAGAGTGAGAAATAAGTATGAGCTACACAGCTGTAGTTCTAGCAGTTACTACTCCTATGCACATCATGCTTATGCTAAATCTGTGTCTGGAACAATCCAACAAACTGGAACATACCCCAGGCTTGATTATCTGTTCTTTAATAGTTGAGTCTGTGATCATCACTTGCAGAAATAGGTGATTGACCCAATAGGAAAGCCCTGGTGGAAGTCTGCCCAAGCAACACAACCCTCTTCTCGTCTTGCTCTGCAGAGTTGACAGTAAGGGAGCAAATGGAACAAATGTTGTCATAGAATCAGAGAATAGAATCAGCTTGATTGGAAAAGACCTTTAAGATCATCAAGTCCAGCCGTTCCCCAGCACTGCCAAGGCCACTACTAAACCATACCTCTGAGGGCCTCATCTGTACAGCTTGTAAATGCTTCCAGAGATGGTGACTCCACCACTGCCCTGGGCAGCCTGTTCCAATGCCTGAGCACCTTCTCAATGAAGAAATTTTTCCTCATATCCAGTCTAAACCTCCTCTGGTGCAGCTTGAGGCCGTTTCTTCTTGCACTATTGCTTGTTATCTGGGAGAAGATACTGATCCTCACCTCACTACAGCCTCCTTTCAGGTAGTTGTAGGATGTGATAGGGTCTCCCTGAGCTTTCTCTTCTCCAGATTAAACCATCCCAGTTCCTCAGCCGTTCCTCATCACAGTTGTGCTCCAGACCCTTCATCAGCTCTGTTGCCCTTCTCTGGACATGCTCCAGCACCTCAGTATCTCTCTTGTAGTGAAGGGCCCAGAACTCAACACAGGATCTGAGGTGCAGCCTCACCTCTGCTGAGTACAGGGGAATGATGACTTTGCTGGTCCTGCTGGCTGCACTTTTTGTTTCTGTTTCTTTTTGTTCTACTGAGATTAAAATTTCCCTCAGCTGTCTTTATTGAGGGACTAAAGCAGGGACTGTGAAGGGCTGGGCAGGGCCTGTCCCTGAAATTGTCCTAGTTTATGATTGAAACCACTCAAACTTGTGCAGATATGCTTGTTATCCTTTCTGTGCTTACTTTGGTAGATCAGCTGAGAGTAGAATGAACCTTCATCTCAGACTAGCAGTACTTCCTTTTGGAGGTCTTTCATTTGCAGCAGTTAAAACATTCTTCACATTGAAGCTGTGTGTCTACTGTATCTAGAAAGATGCTTCTTCCTGATAACCTTTTTAACAAGGTCTTTTCTTTCCCCTTCCATTCCCAACCTTTTAACAAGGTCTTCCCTTTCCCCTTCCATTCCCATGTATGTAAAGGGGGAAGAGACGTAGCAATGTCTGTGAGCTGTGGCAGCATGTGTACACTGTTCTGCATGGTCACATTAGTACATGCATTAAAGGTTGTACCCTTCTGCTTGAGGAAGTTTTTCTGGCTAACTGTCCTGCTGGATACTTATGAGGCAAGTTTGAGCTGCTGATGGTATGGCGTTCTTGGGCTGTGCTTGAAAGGATATTTACTTAGCTCTAGGCAGCTCTTGATGCATATCTGAAGGAAAAGGTTTCCATGTACCCAAGCCTGCTATGCTTAAATCTCTTCTAGGCTGCAGAAGTGAAGGGTTTTCATAGAGCTCAGCTGCCCACATCATCAATCCTGTATTTAGTAACAAAGAAAAAGTTGAGTTTATTGAGGTGACTTTTTGACATGGTGGCCTTCTAGGTTCTAAGACATTTCAATTGATGTCAGCTGGCAAATCCAGCCCAGCCTTGTGTAACACAGTAAGAGTTGGTTTCTCCTTTCTTCCTTACTGGCATGGTTTTAGGTAAACTAATGATGCTATCCTTTGTTTGGTGTGCTAGTTCACATGTGTCTGTACTTTGTAACTTACTGAGCCTGGTTTTGACCATACTGTGTGATTTTTCTCAAGAATGAAGAGAACCCTGGGGAATCTGAGATATGCAATTGGCTCTAGTGGGAACTGCTTCTGGATTGCTTGGGAAGTTCTGTGCAGAGTAAAGTACTTGTTCATATCGGAAACTTAATTGCATCCACTACAGAAAAGAGACTGTGCTCTTCACTAACAATGCAGACGTTGTGTGGAGTTGTAGTCAGAATGTTAGAACAGAGAGTGAATCATGGAATAACCTTGAGAACTAATTGTACCCTCATGTACATGTTGTGTGTATGACTAATAGAAGAAGCCTCTCTATCAGTGAGTTAGAGAATAAGCTAAATAGTTTAAAAGTTGCTTTATAGGCTGATACTATTTCTTGTAGAGAGGAGACCCCAAAAGATTAATAGTATTATACAAAAGTAGACTGATCTGAAGAGATGCAAGAACAAATAAAGAAATTTGGGGAAGCAGATGGGTAAAAAGCCCATTGTGCTTTAATTAAACAGTTAATGCTTAAAGAAACTTGTATTTGGGGGACAGCAATAAAATTTTGTTCCTTTTCAGGTGTTCCCTAACCTTTTTAGGGTTGCTTTGTTAGAAGGTATTTCACTGAGTTGGCAGGTTCCTCTGAAGGAGATTGAGAGAATGGGATTATATGTGTGCTGGATGTGATGTGTGATGCTTTTAGGAGTACAGATGTAGCTTTCCTAATAAATAAATCTAATGTTTGCTGATAGTAAGTGTAAGACCTCAATGCTCAGGTTCTGTTTCTGTTCTACATCCATTCTGGTGACTTCTGAAAGCATAGTTTTATCCTGGAGCCATACTTCACTTCTCAGCAATAGACCTAGGTCAATTGACAGTGTAATGTAATGTGTCAAGTGAATTTTTGTGCTACTATAAGAGATGTGGAAAATTGTCAGGACTTGCAGGCTAAGCAATGCAGTTGCTTTACTATTCTGTTTTCAGCTGATTGTTTAAACCAAACCAATTTAAAATATTGACATAGCAACATCTGATTCAAGGTTAATAGAAAAAAGTTTGTGTTGGTTTTGAGTAATGCTTCGCCAGGTCTAGAGATAGTCCTTTTTATCTGAAATTCCAGTGTGGCCCTTTGTAAGGAGGAGTGGACTTCTACATGTTTTTTTAATAGCACAGGCCAATACTGCCTTTTAAAGAGCTCTGCATGTGATGCTGAGTGTCAAGTGCTACAGGAGAGCTTTGCCTGGAGAAAAAACCACTGTTGCATGCCCCTCCCTACAAGTAAGTTGGTTGCTGCTTTACTAGCTTCTGGCACATTGCCCTTCAGAGGAGAGCTACTAGGTCTTTGGTCCTGTGTTTCTGGCATTGCAGAGCTAGAACTGAGCACTGATGTCTTGTGCTTGCTCAGAAATTCTGTAGAAGAGAAATGACAACTATGCTGGAACACATTCAGGGTGGTTTTCATTCCCTTTATATCTTGCTGTTTTCTTTTCCTGTTCCTGTGCTTTGACAGTCTTCACATGACTAAGAGAGTGAAAGCAGGAGCAGCATTTGTTCTTGCTTCACAAAAGACAAATCCCATTATGTCTGAATCATGGCTGTCACATACAGTACTGGCGGTGCTATTTCTCATCTTGCTCTTTGTGACACTTCTAACCGTCCATCACAGGTCTATTAAATTGTAAAGTTATTTAGTACAAAGGGTGTTGATAGAAACAGGACAGATTGGTATTCCAAAGTAGATAGAAGTAGTATAATGCTGTTGTAAGCTTAGCAGTGTAACTTTTGTTTCAGGTTCTGAATGTCTCAAGTACTTTTCAACTTCTGTCAGATGCTGCATGTTTTTACTACCTACTTAGTTGGTGGGAGTTCCTGTGAATGTTTAGTTATCCTACTCTTACCTTTGTCCAAATTTAAGGCTTCTGAATATCAGCTGCTTCTTTTTAATTGATCTGTTGATGCTTCTGTACTGAAATAGGTTTTGTGTTCAGATTTGTATCTCTGGGCTTTCTGGTTATTATATTGCCTATGAAGTAAGATAATGCTTCGTTGTTGACTGTCTTCTGTTTTCTTTTGGTTATAGGGTGGTGAAGGAGAAATCAAGGATGGGGTCACAGAAGGAGGACAGCTTCATCAACAAGTCCATAGGAATCCTACCTATCGTCCCCGCTATCGCAGGTTTGTACGGTTTCCTTTGCTCATCATTCCTTGGATGCTCTGTAATCCACACAGGCTTCATTAAGAGCAGGAAGCTGTGTTCCCTGCTGTTAATGTCTATGCAAATCTTGGGGACAGCAAGAAGGTTTTAATTACCAGGAGAAAGGGGAGCTACCAAAATAAGGAAACAACTAGACTTTGGTTAAAGTGCTTATATAGTGCTCCTAGTCAGGAAGAGGTCAAGAATGGGTGAAGAATTCTTTGTATCCTCTTACTTTTCAATATATTGCTCAATTGTGAAGTGAATTGCAGGTCCATGCCTGCCCAGCTGAACTCTTACAGTTTCTCAGACAAGTAATGCATCCAAATCCCACTTGGCTTGGCACAGCTATGCCCACCACCTGCAGGGTCAAGATGTGCTTTATAACTGCTCCTGAGGACTGCAGACAGTAGTTTGCAGTTCAGCACTGGATTACAGCTTTTGTTCATCCAGTTTACCCATATGTGTCATGCAGGCTTGGTTTTATGCACTGGTGCTGCTTGTAGCTACAGAGGATAGCCAACTGTTGTAAATACTGAAGTTGTGTCCTCTCTATAATGGACTCCAGGCCATTAGATTATATGGTAAAGTTATAGTTACCTTGTTGCCAACTTGTACCTGTTGCCCCATGTCTTCTCAGCGTATTATCTTGTGAAGAGAGATTCTGTCCTCTTTGTAGCTGCCCTCTAAGTACTGAAATCCTGTGATGAGTTTCCCCCAAGATGCCTTTTGTCCAAGGAGGAAAACCTGGCTTCCTCAGCCTTTCCTCATAGGCCAGTTTGTCCAGCACTTTGGTCATCATCTTGGCCCTCCTTTGGACCACATCCAGTCTCTCTGCCTACTCTCTGAATTGTAGGGACCAGCACTGGACACAGTACTCCCCAGGTGTGGCCTGATAAGTGCTCATTAGAGTGCTATGTTTGCATCTCCCTCTGCCACTAATACCTCTGTGGATGCAGCCCAGGCTCTGTTTTGACTTTGACTCATGTCTGAGTTTTGCTGACTTGAGTTGTTAGATCCATACAGCAGATAGCAGGAGACTTTTGCCATGGGATGTTGGGGATGATAAAAACTTGCATGAGCTTGGGAGAGACTGGTCAAATACCAGAGAAGGATGCTGCTTTAAAGAATGTAAACTCCATCTGGCTCAGGAAATCTCCAGCATGGAAATAAATTGGAGGTTTGGAGGCTGTTTAGGAAGTAGGTTTCCTTGTCCTTATTTTTCCCTGGGGATCCATAGAACTGGCATAAATAGGCACTTAAAAACCCAGTAGGCCATTCTTAAGTTCTTAGTTAAGATTTCTTGGAGTTCACATGAATACTGATGTTTTCTAGTGGGAAATACAAAGGAAGTTGCTAAGTCATCTGTTAGTCATACCTTAAACTGGCCAGTGTAGGATTGTTTTCTTCATTTTCCAGCCTTAGTTCTGACATGACCACTCCAGCTTTCAGCCTCTGCACTGATGGAACAATCCCACAGCTAAGGAGTTCTGTGCAGTTAAAAATAACAGTGATATCAGTGTGAAATAGTCAGCCTGTGACTGTCATAGCTTTTTGAGATGTTGCCTCACTTGTGGGTTTTCTTGGTGGTTTTGTTTCTCTGGTTTTGTGTTGGTGTGTTTTGTGTAGTTTTTTTGGATGTTTTTTGGGTTGGGTTTTTTGTTTTGGGTGGTAGTTTTTTTGGGGTTTTTTGTTTGTTTGCTTTTAACTGAATTCCTGTAAGTGAAAAAGCTCATTCACTTTCTTCTTGTGACTTGTCACTCACTCTCCATGATAAAACAAATCAGATATGACACTAGGTTACTTTTACTGGTGGTGTTCATGAAATATTGTTGGATGGTCACATCCAGAGGGTAGTGGTCAACAATGCAGTGTCCAGATGGAGACTGAGTGATGTCAGTACTGGTACCAGAACCATTTAGTATCTTTATCAATGACATGGACAGTGGGATTGATGGACCTTCAGTAAGTTTGCAGATGACATCAAGCTAAGTGGTGCAGCTGACATGCCTGAGGGATGGTGTGCCACCCAGAGGGATTGGGCCAAGTTCAAGTATTGGGCCCATGTGAACCTCATGAGGTTTGACAAGGTCAAGTACAAGATCCTGCTTCTGATTTGAGGCAACCACTGGTATCAGTACAGGCTAGGGGATGGGCAGATTGAAAACAGCCCTGCCACGAAGGACTTTGGAGTGCTGATGGATGAAAAGCTAGGTATGACCCAGCAATGTGCACTCGCAGCCTAGAAAACCAAATGTATCCTGAGCCACATCAAAAGAAGTATGGCCATAGGTTGAGGGAAGTGATTGTGCCCCTCTGTTCCACTGTGAAGAGACCTTGTCTGGAGTACTGTGTACAGTTGTGGAGTCCTTAGTACAGGAAAGACATAGGCCACAAAAGTGATCAGATGGATAGAGCACCCCTCCTTATGAGGACAGGCTGAGAGAGCTGTAGTGATTCAGCCTGGAGAAGAGAAGCCTTCAGAGAGGCCTTATTGTGGCCTTTCAGTACTTAAAAGGGGCTTCTAAGAAAGGTGGGCGTTTGTGTGGTAGGGCCTGTAGTGATAGGACGCAAGGGGAGATGGTTTTATAGTAAAAGGGGGTAGGCTTAGACTAGATTTAAGGAAAATATATTTTACAATGAGGGCTTTGAAACACTGGGTTGCCCAGAGAGTTGGTAACATTCAGGGTCAGGTTGGGTGTGACTAAGCAATATGGTCCAGCTGAAGGTGTCCCTGCTCATTGCAGGGGAGTTGGACTAGATGAGCATTGAAGGTACCTTTGAACTCAGATTAATCTATGATACTGCTGTCAAGGAGCTGGTTTGTATTAGTCTGCCATTCACTCACTTGCTCCTTCATCTTGTACTTGTTTTTCCATCAGTTAGCTTTAGAGGTTAAGTCCCAACACTGAATTTAGAGAGATGAACTGTGACATGATGTAATCCCCCTTTTTTCCATATGTACTTTTGTTTGAAAACAAAAAGCAAGAGGTAAATAACAGTACAAGAGGGAGCAACAAGCTGAATGTCATAGGAATAGCAAGATTATCCTTGATGGTAACAACTATCTGTTCCAAGCATGGTGGATCCATCCTTCTTGACACTGGGTCTAGAGCTACAAGCCTTCTACCTCTACTCTTGAGTTTTTCTGTATGAACATTTATGTTAAAGTTGTCCTTATCTAGGATTGTGGGAAGTGGGGTACTACTCATGCTGCTGCTTGTAGGCATCTGAGTTGAATAAATTTAATCCCTCAAAAGCTTCATTAGCATTAGGCAGTTAGGAGTAGAACCATACCAAGCACAATGAGGCACTTGAGTTTTTGCATGTTGTGAGTGAATCACAAGTGGGATAATTTGCCTGTGGCTAATGGGAATTTATGCATTTCTGATGCGTTATTTCCTGTAAGAAGGATGATACTATGAGTGCAGAAGGCTTCTGTTTGAGTTAATAGGGAAGTGTTGCTTGCATTTACATGCATTAGATCAAGTACCACTATAGCCTTTATATTACATTTCACTGGAAAAGCTGAACTGTCTTTTGGGACTAGGTAGCTGTGGATTAGCTAAAACAGGTAGTGGAAACTAGACAGTAAGCAGTGACTTTGTTCTTGGCTGTGTTTTAACAGTTTATGGACATAGCTTGTGTGTACTGGAAATGGGATTAAACATTTGTGCATTTCACCTTGCTGAAATACATGCTACACTTCCCTACGTGATCAAGAGGAGCAACTTAAGGCAAAGAGCAAAGATCTAGGAACAGGTTAGAGGAGGAATTGAGATTCCTGGGGATTGCACCATGAATAGGGCTGGGCTGGTGTATGTCTATGCTAAGGTTAATTTAGCAGAATCAGTCTGTGTGGCCACTGCTGGCTTGTTCCTTCTCCTAGCCAGCAATTCAAGCAGGACTACATCTTTATCGTTGGATAGACAGAATATGCTGATACAGTGTCTACAGTGAAGAAACACCCAGATTGTTTGTGTTTCCCTTCCAGCTCTATGCCAGCCAAACTCCAAATGATTGTTTTGCTATCATTCAAAACTGTTAAAGATGGTACTTGGTTAGAGAGGTTTTTTTTCCAGGCTAAAATCATGATAGTTTAACCTTCTTGAGCTTGTCTCATACTTGACATCTATTTCTCCTCCTGTTCAGAGGGCCCCCGCGTCCACGCCCTGCCCCAGTGGCTGGAGAGGCTGAGAACAAAGAGAACCATCATGAAGCCAATGCTATGAGTCAACAGCCACTTCGTCGTGGATATAGACGCCCATACAACTACAGGCGTCGACCTCGTCCACCCAATGCTCCAGCTCAGGATGGGAAGGAGGTAAATACATTCCTGGTACAACTGTGGTAGAGACTGAAGTTTTAATGGGGTGAGTGCTCAAGACCTATCCTGTGGGAGCTAGTGTGCTAAAGCAGTCTGGCCAACTCTAAAGTGTTGGCAACTGAAGATATCTGGCCTGTTCCTTGTGATCTTCTTGGAGAATGAGTAGCTTACCTTAAACGGAGCCAGCAGTGGGATAGGGATTGCTTCTGGATAGTTCTTAATTTACATCAGACTAATAAATGTTTTTGAGGTGGAGAGAAGCAGTTGTGTCTTTCAGATCCCTCAAACCTTCAGTCTGTATGTCGTGCAAGATAGATTTGACAGGTCCAGATCCATTTCCTGAACAGCTTGAACCAGATTAGTTAAGGGAACTGTTTGTGACCACAAATTTTGCCTTGATGACAAGCAACTTTCTCATTCTGTACCTACTTGAGGTAGTCCCCTGATAGAACCTGCTTTGTCATACTTAATATTTTGAGAGGGTTTATCTTCCTTGATTATTTTCAACCAGGGTTATGCTACCACTGAACAGAGGAAGCATCAGGAGGTCAGTCTGTGTCTATAATAAAGGTTTATTGTGTCTCAGACAAAGGTAACTGAAACACCTGCTGAAAAACCTGGTCCAGTGACCGAGCAGAGTGGTGCTGATTAAAGTCCGGCTCCCCAGGCACCTTTACCATTCCTCAGGTAAGGAATATAGATGGTTCCTGTTCTCCATCTGAAGCAGCATGGTGTATACTTGTAGGACTTGGCCTCTGACTACATCCCTTTGCATATGATTAGATATATGTGATAACTTCTGATAATGCTGTATAGGCAAACCAAAAACAGTTGCTGCTTTTCTCTCGTTTCTTTCCTCTGCCTCTGTAATTGTCACAAAGTACAAGGAAGATCTGTCTGGTCCATACAGCAATAGCATCTGCTGATGAGTTAGTGTTTTGCTTTAGGAAGATACTGTACTCTCAGCTTATGGACAGGATATCCTAGTTATGCTTATCCTTTCTTTCTGTGATAATTCCTTCTCCACCTGACACCCCATCTGCTCACCAGGAAAATGAAACATAAACTGCACTGTTGTTTTTAATTTGGCTCTTCAACAGGTGTCCTAAAATACAACTCAAAAGTTACACCAAAGAAACACACAAAGCAATAAATGGTCACCAGTGATGACAAAAGCAAAGATTTGACCCATTGGAACTTAAACATGTACCAGCAGCTGAGACCCAGGTAACGCCTGCAAGAGATGCATGAAGGAAGGACAAGAGAGCAAGATCCAGCCAGAGCACCCTCCCCAGTTTCAGTAGCAACCCTGGTTTTTGGTGGTTTTGTTTTCAATTTCACTGTTTTGCTAGTATTGAATTTTTCAATTATTCTTTTGGTATCCAACTGAAAAGGGGAATTAAAAACCCAACTCAACTGAAAGTGAAAGAAAAGCTTTTTTTTTATTAAAAAAAAATAATTGGATGCTGGTGCTGAACCTCCCAGGTGTGATGAGGTTTTTCTTTTTTCTGTGCCAGTCCTGATTGCTGCAGGACAGGGGGAGGAGAAGCTTGCGCTTTCCTTTGTAAGATCTATTTGAAACTGTGCAACATGGGTGACTTTCCTCACAAATAAAAGTGACAACTACAAAACAGCCTGGGTTTAGTATGTTTTTCACATTTAAAGTGGTTAATGATTTTAATCTTGCTGCTTCAGCATTTATGTGTGAAAATGAGAGCTGCCTGTTTAGTGTGTGTTGATAAATCTTGTCTGAAACCATACTGAAGGATATATGTGTGAGGACATGGCTAGGCTGGGTGGATCTACTTCAAGCCAAAACAACTTCTGCAGAGGATTTACACAACAGAACTATCTCCTATGCTGTCCACTCTGCTTTTCTGGCTCAAGTGGTGTTAGTGGTTGGGTTTTTCTGTTACCACCTTGTGGCAGGAGTTTGGGGTCTTTGGAGTGCATTATTGGGATGTTTTTTTTCCCTGTTTTCTAGGCTTTTTGTGTTCTTTAAACAGCAGAATACAAACTATGAGACTCCTCTGCTCAGAAAGACAAAGTAGGCTTAGTAACTGCCACTCTGTTCAAGGTTCTGTTCCAGATAATGACAATCTTTTACTAGCCTCTCCACTTTTCCTTGTTTGCAACTAGTAAAGCCCTCTGTGTTAAGGAGCAAGGCACTTTAAAATTGTGTGTGGTTTTCTAATGTCCCTCCTGAAGACTTGGGTGCCTCGCAAGTGTTATCAATCTACTTCCAGCTGTTGAATATGGGTGTGTATATTCAGCTATCTTGTGTCCTTCATTCTCTAGTCTGCCATGTCTCACGCTCCCGTCTTGCAGTTGCTGTTACCCAAACCTCAGATAGTATATTTTTCTTAAAACATCTTTCTGTTCTTAGCTATGCAATCTTTACCCAGCCTCTCCTGAATAACAGTTTATGTAAAACCCCTTGGACTGGAGCCACACTGTAGCTGTGTGCATGTAGACAGGTACTTGCTGTCCTTGTCTCCAGTTTGCCTGTTCTTGCACAGTCTTAATAATGAAAAATGATACAGAGGTTCTCTAGAGACAGACTTTTTCATGATACTCCTCAGGAAGTGAGAAGTAGTGGGAGCTTAGGGCATAATTGAGTTTCCAGCTCCTGGGAAGGTGAGGAATGGCCCTTGCACCCTGTTGCCTTTGCCTTGGGAGGCACAGGGGAAGGTTTAGTGATGCATGAGGGACTGGTTTTGCAATAAATTGGAAACCTGTTGAGGTATGAGTTGAAAGCTGCAGGCATGCTTCAGGAAAGAGAATGCTGCTGACTCCCTTGAGTACATACATACAGTTGTACATACTACAAGCTTATGTCATGCAACCTGCCATTGCAGCACTTACTCAGCAGTTCTGAAAGGACATTGATACAAGAGTTGCTGTGAGACTTGAGTTGCTGCACTGAGTCTGACAATCTGTAGGCTGGGAAAGATGTAGAGGTGGACACAGTGGAATTCTAATGTCTTCCCTTGGAAAATTAAGAATATGGTTGTTCTGGCAATAAAGTTTAATAAGGTGAGGGAAACATAAGCAATATACCTTTTAAAGTTTAAGCAGGACAATCCTTAGTAGACATCAGTTTTGTTCAGTACTAAATCTGTTCCAGGCAGACTGGGGTGAGCTTGGCAGTTTCATTCTAATATAAACAGATGTATAACAGTCATAAATACTGAAACATTACTGCAGAGCTTCTCATAAACTACTTGAGCTGCCTTCAGTTGTTCAGTGTTTTTTCTTAAAGGGAGATTTGACAGGCAAAAGAGAATGTTCCTTACCTCTGCAAAAATGTAGTCATTATCAAGTGAATGGAACAGAAGCACATAACTAGCTGCCTTTATTTTATGAAAGGAGAAAGTGATGAAAAGATGCAAGTATTGCCCTAGTGTCTTAATTCTATTTCTGTTATTTCAGTCCTGCTTTTATGGTAAGAAGAATCTTTGCATAAAACAGAAGCATGTGCCTGATACTGCCTCTTTGATCCTTGAATTCCTGGTTATGAAAATACAAGCTCAGCTGAGCAAGTCTAAAATAGTCACTGAAATTACATTTTGGCTGTTTCAGTTGTTCCCTTAGCTGGCCACTTGTCCTCTTGTTAGCTGAGCTTTGGCTGAAGAAATCTAAAACTGGTGTTCAGTGGTGAGGGACAGTTCTCTTGGCAACAGTGGTACTTCTCTAGGTGAAGCTGTGCTTGTTTATCTCAAGCATGACATTAGATGAGTGCTTAGATTGTAGGTTTGGTTTGCTTTAAAGTCTTTTAGCTACAAGGATTTTGAATCTGCAGAGTAGTTAATGTACTTTTATACCTACTTGGAGCCACTGCTTTTGTACTGTGTTCATTCTTTCATTCCAGTGTTCTTCCCATTCCTAGGCACTTATAATTGCTTACAGTTGGAGTGGGTTATACTTTCATAGCATCACCATTTTACAGTGTTTTCATAATACTCTGCCTGCTTGACTGCACCCAGGCTTTTTGCTTTTGTGAAGGCTGCTGCCTGCTGTTACGTAGCTGTGAAAATATTCCCTGTGGCTTGTGATCTTTTGAGGAGGATAAGGACAGGAAGAAGACAGTGCTGTGTAGGCCTTTGGATATTTTCACTTAAACAAGTCTTGCAGTGGTGAGACATTGATTCAGAGAAATACGTATGCTTTAACCTTCTGCATTGAAGAACAATATCTGTGTGCAGCCTTTCCTACCCACTTCCATGGGAGGACAGTCTACAGGTTCTGTGTTTCACTTTCAAGCCATTCAACAAATGCTTTGGAAGTGAAACAGACTTTGTTGCAGCTAGAAGAGCTTTGGAAATTAAGTCTGCTACGTAGAACTTGATTTCACAGTCCTCATGACAAAGCTATGTGCATACTTATTTTCCTGCTGGGGCACATGCTTGAGACTCCCCCATAGAATCCTGTTATGAACTTGCATGTGATATGGGTAATAAGAGTTGAAATGACCCAAATAACTCTAGAACAGTGGTTTTCAAGCTCTTCAATTTGTAAATCTATGGAAACTGCCAATGAAAGTGGAAAACTCATTTCTTACTGCTTTTTAAAAAGGCTGTTTGTGGGTCCTGAGTTCAAAGTCACTGCTTTAGATATTATTATCTTTTCTGCTAGTTTGGCTTTTTGGAGAGCCAGCTAGTTTTCCTTGCTGGGATTCTGGAGAAACCACGTTCTGAGGTGGTCAGACATAACTTGGAGGGCTGGAATTGGCTACACAAGCCAAGCAGCAGCGGGATCCTTGCTCAAGTATAGAGGAGATGAGAAAGCTTTGGAGGCCATGGCAAACAAGTGGCAGCTTGCACTCTTAGTTTGGGTTGTTGACAATAGTGGAGTGATGCAGCTGTCACTTGGAGTGTTAGAGCTAGACTACAATGCATGGGGCAGAAAATCAATCCTGATAATTATTCATCTCACCATGGTGGTAATAAGTTTCTTCTAATATCTCAGTTTTAAAATGTGATAGGAAAGATCTACAGAATGTTGTCACAGAGTTCAGAGCTTCATCCTATTTCCAATTCTCAAAATGCATCAGTGCTTGACTATCAGTCTTCACTTTTGGCTCATAAATTATGATTTTTTTGTGGGACCACACAGGTCCTTAGATTTAATCAAGGATCATTTGCTGTAGAGTAGTGTCTATAGTGCAGAAAGATCTGCTCTCAAAAAAAAATCAAATTATGGGTTAAATGTGTATTAATCCATGCAGTCAGATAGGCAGTTAGCAGTAGCCTAAAACCCAACTTTAGATGCACCTCAAGTTAAAATCCACTTTCCACTGTTTTAACATATTAGGTAGTAGCA
This sequence comes from Agapornis canus, assembly GCA_036873685.1. Classification (NCBI taxonomy): domain Eukaryota; kingdom Metazoa; phylum Chordata; class Aves; order Psittaciformes; family Psittacidae; genus Agapornis; species Agapornis canus. The sequence goes on along the minus strand of JBAFWW010010973.1, from coordinate 2,375 downwards.
GTTAGGTGGTAAGAGTTAAAGTATGTTTTGGACAGAGTACCTGTAATAGGCTTGTCTTGTTTCCAGAGCTTTAGAAGGTCTGTGTGCTGTGGTTACTGCTCAGTGTTGCTCTAGCTAATTATTTTCACTCACATCACACAATATTCACAATTTTGTCCATGACTTGCAGAATGCTGTTAGCAGGTTTTAATGGCCTCTAAATCTTGCCTTTCTTCTTCTAAAACCCTCTGTGCGATGTGGTGCTGGTGTATGTAACTAGTTGTGTGTAAAATCCCAGCAGTTTCGTAATCTTGGGATGGCATCCCAAATGCAGCACAAAAGCTTTAAGCGTCACTAAATGTACCTGCTCTAATTAGTGCCTCTATATGCCTTTATTTAGTCAGGCATTCTGTGAAGGGGGAGATGCCATGTGTCCCTTTTATTCACCATTTGATTTTCTGAGGAGTCATGGATAGTTTTCCAGTTAGCAGAATTCAATCCATGTGCAAGATCACATGGCCTTTCAGACCCCTGTAGTTTTATTGCCAACGTGCCTATTTCAGTGATACAGATCCAAAGCACCTACAGAAAGCCAGGCAAGCAGTCAATAGGTTATCAGAAACAAGAAAATGAGAAAATGTTTATGTTAAAAAACTGTAAATGCAGAAGCCAGGAGGAGGCAGAGCTCTAAAAATGTCAGTATTAATAGAATGAACACAGAAAAGGCCCTGATACTTCTCTTGCTGGTAGAGCCTAGGTAATAAGGTCCTTGGTCTGGGGGAGATGACTGACTGAAGGAATGTTGTTCACCCCCTTTATTCTCAATAAGCTCTTTGCTTCTCTGCTAAGGATGCCAGCAAAAAGAACATTATGTTGATACTAGCATGTGTAAATAGGCTGTTACAGGTTCAATTGCCTCTTCATATGCATATCAAGGAAAAACTGCTGCAAGGATCTGGAGTGAGATTTTTAAACAATGCCAAGTAGAACAGCTCATACAGATTCTCTTCTTGAGCCTGTCTGAGGTAATCTGAATTGGGGCTAAAATAGTAAAGAATTGGAAAGCACTAGTACTAAATGATATTCATGATCTAACCAAAGCTGTAGGCCACAATCTTGCAAGGGTCAAGCTGCCTAAGTGAACATGTGAAATGTCTGCAGCCCTTTCTCAGTTGTTTTACACTGGAAAGAAGGGCAGTTTCACCCATCAGAATGTTTTGGGAGTCTTTTAGCCATGTCTTACCTGTTTCTTGCTAAAAAGCTGTTAACAAACTCTAAAAAGCCTTGAGAATCCACATACCTTTGAGTGCAGTAGCACCTGAGCTGCTAGAAAAAAGGGGTTGTAGGACACCTTGTGTGCCTCTATCTTAGAGGGAAGATAGTTGCTCACATGCAGAAGAGGAATGTGCTTTGAGCTATGGGATTGCAGGCTGTTCAGACAGTGCAGTTTGGTGGTGGCTCAGTTTGATGGCTCTTGGACAGTTTGCAATTAGGCGTAGACCCCCTCATCTTGCCCACAGGTTAAGTTCACAGCTATGATCAGTAAATTTTGTTGTGATAAAGACGGTAAAAGCACTGCAGTGTTTAACACCAGAGCATCTGCTACCCTTAGTAGGTTTCTAAGAGTCGGGTCCATAACTTCTTTGTGAAACTTCACACACTCCCTGAAGTAAGATTTGGCCTATCAATTTATGCCAAATGAAGCAGGGTGTGTGCAGGTTCCAGAACCCGTCCAGGGATCTGCATAGCAAGAGGAAAAACTAGCCAGTCAAGCAACAGTACATTTTAGCTGATTCGTGACATGCTTATTAAGTTACTTAGCAGAGGTGAAGGAATGAATTACTAAGGAAACAGAGTCCCTTACCACTGTATTTGGCATCTAAATTGACAGTGCACTGGTGCCAACTTCTCTTGCTCCTGTAGCAGCTTTGTAGAAGAATGCTTTGCCTTAAATACAGTACAGGAAGGACCTGGGAGTAACTGCTGTGTAGGCTCAGGTCACGAAAGTGGAGTTCGCTTAGAGTGAACATAAAGCTAAACTGCTGCCAGTGTTTTTCATTAGAGAAGGCTTTGATGATGGGGGACTAAGAGATGCCAGCCTAGCAATCCGGATTACTGCTATAGTTGTGTGAGCACCAGGTGGGGCTGTTGCTCCACATAGTTTTTACTGAAAATTAATATAAAACCCTGTGACTGGAAGGCCCCAACTTCCTATGTGGGCTCTGTTTCCTCCTGCCTCTAAAGCATATAGCTAGGCTGAAATGTAGTAGATGGTGAGATGTGTGAAACCAAACTCAACAATTCCCATGATCAGATTCTCAAGAAAAAGGGAAAAAAAAAAAAAAAAGGAAAAAAAAAAAAAAAAAAAAAATGAACAAATTATTTTATTAGAAACG
>JBAFWW010010969.1:0-23847 GCA_036873685.1 Agapornis canus | reverse complement strand
CCGGGTCCGGTCCCCGCGGGCGTGGAGCGCGTTCCCGGCTCCGCCGGAGCGGCCGGGAGCTTCGCGAAGCCTCGTCGGCTGAGAGCTCGGCGGCAGAACTCGACCTTCCCGAGCGCTGAATCAGTTGTCTCATTTTAAACTTCTTTATTTTAAAATTATACAGCAGCCAAAAAGCGAGACATGTCCCGGTCTACCCGCACACCCCGATCTGTAAAAGTTTGCTGGAGGCAAAGTTTTGTAAAGCTTACTGGAGATCAGCCAGCAGCTTCTCAAGCGAGCCCAGCAACTCAGTCCCTCTTTTCTCCATAGGAAGCACCAGCTCCTCTGACCTCAACGAGGGCTCAGTGGGCTTGCTTAAGCACCTCCTTATGGAGGGAGCCTTGGGCTAACGAAAGAGGCACACAGATCTTATTCTTAGGCTACTCCCACTCTAGTTTGGAAAACTGGAATGTATCTCCACAAAACAGGGCTCCAGTCCCAGCCCTGGGACTTGCGGGTTACCATGCTGAGAAGCTGCTAGCATGGCTGCAGGCACCATGCTCTGTAGGGAGCAGGAGAATGGATCCCTGTGGTGAATCCACAGAACCTGTCCTGCATGTTGTCAGGAGTCAAACAAGGAGACCAGGATCCCTACTGCAGAGACCCGAACTGGGCTTACAGAATATAAATGGAAGGATCCCGCAGCTGATGCAAAGAGACATGAATTTGACTGAGTTGCTTACAGAATCCAGGAAATGGAGCCCTGTCATATGTATAGATGGATAAACACCATAAATGTTAACAAAGGAAAGGAAAGAAAAAGAAAAAGAAAGAAAAAAAAGAAAAAAACAACTTTTCTCATCACAATTTGAAATTTCAGCACAAAAAGTGAAAGTGTTGCTGTTTGAGAACCCGGAAGGCTCAAAGAATTTCAAAGGCTTAAGCTATCACTAGAGCAGAAAACACCACTGCAACACCAGTGCAAGCATTGCTGCCTTTCCTTTTGCCATGAAGCTCCTTCCAACTTGTCTGGCCTTGGCCTTGCAGGGTAGCAGAAGCCAGGGAGCCTTCCTCTTTCTCTCAGGGTCCAGGAGACAGAGCCAAGCTAGAAGGGAGAGGGCTTTTTTGTCCTCCTAAAACATTTGGTTTTCAGTTTTGAGAAACCTCAAGAATTTAAAAAAATAGCCAATGAAGATCACAAAACCTCAAATTCTACTGAGTTTACTCATCCCGCCCTACACCCCTCCCCCTCCCCATCCATATTAAGACTAAGTCTTTATAACTATATATGTAGCTGTATAGTGTGTTTTCCACAAGGCTGAACAGCACTGGCACAACTCTCATCAGAAAGCTGCTCTTGGTTTACAGCTAGAGAAGAGAGGGCAGCAAAGTGTTTGAGAGACCTAGAAGGTATCTTTGAGATGGTGCAGTTGGCTATTTGTGCGTTCATTTACAAGTTTTTACAGTGGCAATTTTTAAGTTCGTAGAAGAACAGTGCAAAGTAAGGAGAAAAAATTCACCATGATTGCTTTGAAGCAGCTACCTCATAGCAAAATTCTTCTTTCCATCTCTGTGGGTGTTACAAGAAGTTACAAGAATGTAAGACTGATAGCGTATTGTTTCAAGCTGAGTGATTTATATGTAGGATGGTGACCTTTAAGAAGACATATTGGGTTCTGTTCTTTCCACGAGTGTGGAAATGCTCACTACTCATTTTTCCCTGGCCACCTTGGAAGAGGTAAACATCCTCTTATTTCCAAGATTCCTGAGAGGAAGGCTCACAGGAGTGAATACACACTCTGCTTTCCCTAACTAGCCAATGTACACATGCAAAGATTGGAATTATGTTCACATTTCTCATTCTATCTGCCATTTTAGTACAGAGTGAAAGTGAGCAGTGGTAATTAGAGAGATAATAAAGTCATATTTACTATTTAGGAATGTTCTTGAGGTAACAGTAGTTCTCATACTAATGGTCTTCTTCAGTGTTTTACATTTCACTGAGTTTGCTTCAGAGTGGCACATCAGACAAGAGCATAGGTCCTTAACTTCTCATTTCTTTATGAACCCCTCTTTGCCTTTTTCACTCTACTGTTTGGATTTTGGCTTCTTTTCTCCTCTGCATAAGCCCATTCTGGATCACGTGCAAGTTTACATGCATTACTGAAAATCACTGGGGAATGGCAAGATTCTGATATGGCACTATCTCAGAAAGAACTGTGATTTGATGGATCTTCATCAAATAATCCTTGGTTTTGCCTAGGAGGTCATCCCTGGCACTCTGATTTAGCTTATCTTGGGGCAAGACTTGAACCCTCCTACATTTGAAGAAATTCCACTAAAGAAGTGGAATACACTATAATTACTAGAAATTTCTTTCAGACTGCTTTTCTGATAAAATTGAAGTTACTGTAACATGATGCCAGAAGATAAATTCCATGAGTTTTCCTGGGCTAAATTCTGACTTTCCACCACCCCTCCACCCCCCTCAAAAGCATGCTCTTTAATTGAAATGGATCTAGTTGCCCTAATGTGGTGAATCCTTCAGGTCTCACCTTACATTCCTTGATCTTGACCTGATGCTGATAAACATTCTTCCTGAAATGCTGTTCCACAAACATGATTTTTTTTTTAATTTTTTCTTGTGGTGGTGAGCTTTGACTTTCATAATTCACTATTTTGAGGGTCCAAAACTGAAGCAAATTGCTTCAGATTAGCATGTGACTCAGCCATTCAGGTCTTTGATAGAGCTTATAGTGGTAGGAAGAAAGACCTGGGTGGTTCCTCACAAAACATGTTGTAAGTACACCATCTAAATGTAGCTTTTGAATGGGGGAATAAATTACACCAGGGACAGTGAATTTATCTATGATGAGGGAGAAAGTTATTTCTGACAAAGCTTTATGTATGCTTTAGTTAAGTTCTGGTGAATAAGTAGTCAGAAAAAATATGCATCATAATCAGGTACTTAGTTTTCTGTTCTTTGATTCAGAAGTGCTTTATTTCCAGCCCTCCTTAAATAATTTCCAGGTACAAAATGTATCCAGACACAAATACTAACACATTCTGTCAGAACAAATGGCATTGGGTTGTAGAGTACCAGCTGCTATACATTAACAATAACCTTGTCAAAGAGGGAAATCTTGCTACCACCCATTTACAAACCTCGTTTTTACTCAGCATGCTTATACACAAAAGCTTGTTCAGTGGTGTCAGCAGGAAGACTTTGAGTTTAAGGCTAAGCACATGTTTTGTTAAATTGATTCCTACATGATTTAACTGGTGTCACACAATAACTTATGGAAAGAGCTGTAAGTGGAGCCCTGGGCTTCTAATTCATGGTTGGAAACTTTAATCTGGAAACTGTTTTTACCCTGTCCTTCCAGTATATATGGCAAAATAAATACCCGTCTACAAACAGTTAAATGTGTCCTTAACCATTTTACAGAATTTTTGTATTCTTTCCCCACATGTGAGCTGCTGAACATGTTAGAGCTGCCAAGTGTTTTCAGCCTCCAAAAAAGAACATTCCCTGACCAAACACAATGCAAATGAGCACTGAAAATGCTCAGTAAATCCAACATTGTTGCTCTGAGTTCCAAAAAAAAAAAAAAGGTTTTTACTAGATTTGGAGCAGATTTATTACCCAAAAGACCTTCTTTTATTCAACTTCATTCCAACTTATTCAACAGTATAACATGGCCAACAGCAGAGCATGGTCTAACCAGGTACAGCGTATCCCTGAAACATGGGATTCACAGACTCTGAAAATATCAAAAGGCACAACCAGGAAGAGAAACCAAATGGATGAAAGCCCCAACAAGGCACAGAAAAAAGCATACTCAAAAGAATTGAAATTGATTGCATGAAATTTGAAAGGCCACAGGGAACTGTCTGGGGGTTTGATATCTCTCCATATGTTCAAAACTCTCACAGATGGAGTCATGGGTCCCACAGGATGAACGGAAGAGATGAAAGAAATCAATTCATGAAGCTACCACAGCTGGCTGTCGGTCTGTAACTGGGAGAAAGAGCATCATTCAACTGTGTCCTGATAATGATTATGATGATTAAAGCTGAACAAATAATTCCCATATTGTATTATTTTTAACTCTGTGTTTTGCCTCTTTTTCTGCTCATAAGAACATTCATACAAACCGCAGCTTCCCCTAGTACATTCATTACTTGGGTTTGTACATATAGCCATTACTTGAATTGTTAATGACTATTTAAAATCCAAATCATCTTGCTTAGCTGTGAATAGTCAGATGGCTGCATTGAAGCTTCCCCATCAGTACACAATCAATTCCCAAGCAAATATTTGGACATAAGTATTAAAAGTAGGGCCTTCTATAGTGTTTGTGCTTCTTAGCATCCATTTTGCTCTCAAATAGCTCTGAAAGCTGTCATCCACATACAATTCAATAATTTCAAAAACCCTTCTGAAATAGTTCAAAGGTGAAAAAAACTGGGTTTGCTGTTATGTTCCTGGGTAGCATTCCTATGTCTTGAAAAGTGAACAGGGAGAAATTTGCTCTGATGATAACCATAAACTACTCAATTTGGTATATTCATATACCAAAAATGCTGGGGAAACTGGAAAAATTGGAAAAATACCTATTACAGCATACACCAGAAATAAAACAATGTCTCTCCACACATATTTGTTGCAGAGTTGATAGTTCTTTCAAGTCATGAAATATTTCTGTATTTGCAATAAGTTCTATGTTTCGTTCTATTCAAGAACTAATTGACAAAATGTACTCTTCCTATGTCTATCCTTGTTTTCTGACAATAAAAATACAAGTTGATCCACAGCGATATAATTCAACCTATAAATTGTTTTCTGATATTAATATTCTTGCTTGGTGCTTAACAAGCAGGAATTTACTGCATTTCTCCCTAATGATATTATCTTCTTAATATACTTCATTTTCCTTTCCTGAAGTTTAACTGATAATTCTCCATTTGCCACTGGGCTTAATGTTTTACTAACGACAACAGAATTATATATTTTGCATTTTTCTTCTCTCTAAAGTCTGTTTTAGCTTCCTTTGGTAAATCCATCTTTCTTTTATCCAGTTTTAGTCCCTATCTTCACTTCTTCTTTGTTTCCGCATTTACTCTAAATGTTTCACATTACTGATGTTTGGGGTGCTCTCTCTTCTCCTATTTATATTTATATTTATATTTAAATTTATATTAATATTTCCAGTTTCCTGTGAGACTGTCTCAGATGAGAAGATTTACTCAAGTTGCTTGCTGCTGTATTTGGAACCTCTTGTGCCAATTCCTTCTGAATCCTGATACAGAGATTATTGAGTGATATAAATATTGAGCATGTAGAGTCTGTGAGTCTGGGCTTTTCTTCCACCTCAGATGTTACAATTCTTTTTCGATGAGGTTTATTGCTTTTTGCTTTTACTTTCTTTTCTTCTTTTTAATTTCCTTCTCCCTTTTTCCCTTGTTTTCAAAACTAGTGTATATTTTTTTTAAATAGGAATGCCAGAAATGCATACAGCTTTCCAGTCAAATGAGTGATAAAAATATTTTCCCTGTTCTCCTCAGTATTTGCTGATATGTGTCCAAGGTTTACGTGCTTTTTCATAATCCTAGCATAATGCTGAATGTATTGTTCAATTAATTATTAACTCATGACCCTTCACAAACCTTTATTAGAGTCAGTACTTTCTATGTTCTCACATTTCATTTAGTTAAAATATTTTCATATGAGACACCTCAAATTTTTGTGTAATCTGAAAACCTCAGCAGTCTTAGTGTATTGTTTCAGGTACATACAAATGAATTTAGGAAGAAAGTGTTTGGCAAGATCTACTCCTTTCTTCCATGTCTGTAATATTTCTTACTTCCCTCATGGAACTATGCATTTAATAGATTAGGCATGTGTGAGGGTGTTTTTATAATTTGTTGTGGAGGATGCCCTGAAAATCTAAATCATTTTAATTAAGTATGGTTACACTTATCAAGATGAAGTGTTGATGGCTCTGTGTAACATATATATTCTTATCTCACTTTAAATGGAACTTACTGTATAAGTAAATCCTTTTTATATAAATCTGGCTGTATATCTTTATTTATTCTTTCAGACATCTAAAATCATACTGAAATGACATTGGCTTCCATGTTCAGAAGCAACTAGTAATTGGAACTTCTGTGTGATTAGTCCCTAGACAATAAGTCTGTGGAGATGTAAGTCTATAATTCATTAGAAATAGGCTTCTCTGTGGGGTTATAGAACTTGAAAGGGAAAGTGATATTCCTGACACTGAATTTTGGATAGTAGGTGGTAATTAGATTTCTGCTTGGAGTAAAGGCTTTTAGACTTAATCTAAAATTTCAGTTTTCTGTATGGCTTGCATAATATTATTGTGCTAAGAAGATACTAGTAGGTAAGGTATAGTCCTGTTCAGGTTTGATTTTGAAGAAACATTCCTGATATGCCGTACTACATTTTTCTTCAGACAGAAAGTGGGCAGTAAGGCATATTCCCTGTGCCAACCTCTCTGACTAAGAACTGTAGCTGTAATTTTCAATACATTATACCCAAATGAGTCATGCATTTCATGGGGAGCCTTTTTTATAATAATAAACAAAGTTTGGTTTTGAATTCAGTGAAATATTATTAGATATTAAATGTTTATTTATTTTCTCAGGTTCATTTATAGTATATGTATATTAATGGAATAGTTGCAGCATGAATAGTTGCATGTACACTTTGTGGACCAAAATTAGACTGAGGTTCTTTGGAAAATCAAGGTTTTAGTAATTAATAAAAACCTAACTGCCTGACCTTTATTTAGAATTATTGTTTCAGCTTTTTGGTTTAGAAAGTAAAGCTAGACACCACTTTTGAAGGAGTGGATTCAGTTCTGTAAATGGAAGTGGTGCATTCTCTTTAGCCAAGCTGGGGTTCCTTGTAGGGAAAAATGTACTGTGGAGAAAGATATGTTAGCTGAATACTGATTTCAGTCTCTTAAACCACCATCTGAAGGGAGCTGATGAATGTCACATTGCCATAGGACAAGGTTATTTACACCATGCGTCTCTTAGTTGCTTTTTTGCTGCTGAAGTGTAGGCTTGCCTTTTCACTGTTACCTCCCTAGAGGTGTGCATCAGCCCAGTGTGAACAGGATGTAAGTTTGATTTATGTATCTGTCTCTGTTATTGTGTGTAGCTGAAAAGACTGCAGTGAGATGATCAATAGATTGACAGACCATAGAGAAACAGTGAGAAGTAAGCTTACAGGGATTGTAGTTCAAACAATCATTAAAAACATTTGCCTAATTATGTCAGTGGTATAGCCATAGGTATACAAGTTATTCATCGATTGTTGTTACTATCTCAGTTAAGAGGGTGTCTCTCATCTTTCAAACATTCAGTAGTGATTCCTGCTTCTGGTAGGACACAGTCTGATTTTTATCATATGAATCTGCAGTGATTAGTTCTTCCAGGAAAATCAGTAGCTTCCAACTGCCTTAGACATATGGCCTCCAAAAGTCAGATCTGTGGAAGAATGGCTGTTATGCTGCAAAAGAAAATGATCTCAGATTATTGTTGGAAAAAAAAAAACAATGAATGCTCTTTTCTGAGGCTTGGCCTAGTTAGAATGCTGATTTTCTTAGAAATTCAGTCCCAGATATAATTAAAACATCATCAGACTTCTGCATCATAGATGTCTGTGTAAGGTTGAGCACACAGCCAAAAAGAAATGTGTTTAAGAGCTCTCATAACACAAGGACAGCCTGAGATTGTCTTTGATCTTTAGTGAATTGCTTTATAGACAATCTATTTCACAACTACATTTAGTCATCTGCCTTCATGATAAAAAACAGATTTTGTGTATGCCTGTGCATTGTAAAACTGGTAATCAGGTTATGGCACAGGATCATGGAACTGTGTCCTCTTTGTCTAAAAAATGACATTTTAGACATTCTCCTGTTTAAGTCGATTCTACAATTTCATTACAACTTACAAAGATGTTAAAGAGCATCCTTTTTCAGGTTGACCTAAAAAAACATAAATAAGAAAAAGATGATTTTTTTTGTGTTGTTTTGGGTTTGGTTTTTTTTATGTATATATATATATACATATATATATATATATATACATATGTATATTTGTTTCCATGCAGAAAAGGAGAAGATTCATAAGACTTAAAACTAATGAGACTATGCTTGTTAAGGAATAAAAAACATCAAGTGAGAAACTGAAATTTTGGAAAATTCCAATTGTGATGGCAACTGGAAAAAAAAATATATTTTTCACACTTAACTCAAAAAATGGTTATACAGGTCTGAGCCAGCCTTAGACTGATCCTTTCTGTGGTCAACACAGGGACAGGGGCATTTCCAGAGAATGACTCCTCCCCTCTATGTCTATCTAACATTTCAGAGGTCCCTTTGGTCTTTCCTGATTAACGCCTCTGTGAGTTCACAGTTTGTTCTTTGATGAGATCGCTGTTACCTGGACTCACAATTCAACATGTACCTCATCCAAAAAGAAAAAAAAAATGGAAAATGCAGATACTGAAAATTAATAGTGAAGGCAAAGAAGAATGAGTACTTAAAATCCCGGAGTGACTGAATGAGGACATTGAGCCCATCACACAGAAGAGAAGCCCATGAAACAGGCAGCCTGGAATGATAAAAGGAACAAATTATTCCATATTGTACCATGCTTCATTATTTAGAAGTGGTATAAGATCCATTGAAAACCCGCAGAAGTTCCTTCAAACCATGTTTACCCACATGTAGAATCATCAGTATAGACTTCTGCCAGACATTGCAGAGGGAGTGGGTAGCTGAGTAATGACACAGGCTTTGGACAAGGATGGTCCTACTACACTGTTCTACAGGTTTCAAACATATCTGTTGGGAGCCATGGACTTGGACATTTAAAGGTTCAATTCAACAGTGAGGGTGCTAAAACTATCTGTAAGTATTCTCTAGCAATCTGGCTTCTCTCTTGGACACCATTTCTTCTTCTCTTGCTACAATACTGCTCTGTCTTTCTTTTTTTTAACCCATTACCCTTATCTGCCCCCTCTATGTGACACCAATCACAAGATTCCCTCCTGCCTTCAACTCTCTTGTCTAGTCCCAAGATCTGCTGTCCTTCTGCTATCTCCTGAACAACACTACTTTCCCACACCCTCAACTCCCCTGATCAGCTCTTCATAGTAACCCCTAAACTCCATTCTTGACATTTCCAAGTAAGTCTACTTGCTCTTCTAATTGAAGTTTTAATTTTTATTCAAGAAATGAGGACATGAAGCTTCCTCTAAACAGCTTTTACATATGAATTGGGGATATCAGATCTAAGATGGGTTCATTCCAACCTCAGAAACAACCTTTCCATCTATTTTTCCTGAAAAGTGCTAAAAATTGTTTTCTGACACAGCTTTAAAACAAGAAAATTTTAGTTCAGACTATTAGCATAGGAGAAAATTAAAAGTGAATAAAAAGAAAATCAGACACCCTTAATGTAGATGTCGTTATCTGCAATGCCTGTAACATTCTTTTCATACATATAGCAGTTTTTACTGAATGCCTTGGGACAAGTATCAGATTAACTACACTGCAAAACATTAAGCAAACAGAAAAGATTTATGTCAGTAGGAAATAAAAGTTGACCCTCACTGCGTAGGAATGTTCTTAGGAAGGGAGGATCAAGGAATTTTTCCTAGTCAGGCCATGATCTGCTGAGTGATTATTCTATTAAGAAATTTCTCTCTCAGTGTCTGACTAGTCCAAAGTATTTGAAGTTAGGTGCAGTCGAGCGAAATCTTTTAATTAATTTGGACTTACTTGTGAACAGACACAAACTGAAATGTCATCAGTACGTTTTTCTGAATCTTAAAGCATGGCAGGAAAACAACAGTAAATATACAGTTTATGTTTCAAGCAAGCAACATGAAGATATATGATGCTTGTTTTATAAACCTCTGGAAGTAGAAATGAGTCGTTTTGGAGAACTTAGGTCTTCCAGAGAATTGACATTCATTAATTATTATTATTATTCTCACAGAGTGTAGCTGTCAGTTCTATGTATGCAAATATGCAGCCATGCTCAGCTAAGAGTAAAAATTCTTGGGGAAATGTTTGATGCTTCTTACACCACAAACATATAAGATATTTTTCTAAGTTATTTTACCTGTGAGACTTGAATCTCAAATGACAACTGCTAAATTGTGTCCTAGAGACAGACATGAAAAGAACTCCTCAACTTAAAGGGTGGCCATAAGTAACTCCTCATTATAGCTGTGTTTGGAACAGTGTGAAGAGGTCACTGAACTATGCATCAAACTGGGAAGCCTTGCCAGGAAAACATGCATTTCTGGAGTTGACAAGGCAGCATGCAATGTCTCAGCATTATAGTACATGGAACAAATTCTAATATCCATGCTTAGTTTTTAATCATTCTTTACTCAAAAGTGTCATAGAATTAAATGGGAACAGTTTCAGAGTAAAGACTGAGTTATAGTTGGGATTGACAGTGACTTACTGTTTCAATACGACTGTTCTAAGTAGTTCAAAATTCACTTATAACCCTGACTGTTTGGAAAATTTTTGCTCTCCTGAGACAACAAGGCAGGGTTAGGGTCCCAAGTTACTTAAGCAATCGATTCCAAAGTTTCCCCATACAATACCCACAGACTGGCACACAAAGCCACATGATCTTTCATTTTATATGTACAACTAAGGTTCAAACTTGAACTCAGCCTTCCTCAAAATGAACCAAGACATTTTGGATATGTCTCAATAGCATAAGAACCATAGCCTTTTAGGCAGATAGGTAGTAGGAAGGGGTTCACATACAAATTTTCTCAATTTTTAAGTTAGAATTGCAAAGCCAGCCAGGAGAATGATCTGAAAGAAGCAACGTGAATACTGAGGGGCAAAAGAGAACCATGCATACACTGACTCAGTGCCTCAGAGGCTCAAAGAGGCACACTCTTCCCTGTGAAACTAAACTTCATGTCTGGGGCCTCTGAAGACCCTGTGCTATTCCCACCTCCTGCCTAATGAGCTTATTTCTGACATTTCTTGTGGGCATTTACAACTGCACAGAAAGTGTGTACATCAGTGATCTGAACCATCATCTGGTCACCCAGACTGGGCAATGGCTGAAATGTGTTATGCTTACTTTCTGGCCTGCAAGTTGAATTTAAATATCTCAAAGGCAGGTGCCAGGAGGGTGGTGCCAAACTGTTTTCAGTGGTGCCTAGAGAAAGAATGAATAGCAATGGCCATAAACTAAAACACAAGAAGTTTCACCTCAACATGAGGGAGAACTTCTTTATGTTGAGGGTGGCACAGCACTGGAACAGACTGCCCAGGCAGGTTGTGGAGTCCCTCTCTCTGGAGACATTCAAAATTCACTTGGACACAGGCAAACTGCTCTAGGTGGCTCGGCCATGACAGTGGGGTTGGACTAGATGACCGCCAAGGGTCCCTTAAAACCCAAATGATTCTGTGATTCTGTGATTTGTCTTCCAAGGAAGTAAGAAAATAAGAATACAAGAGGTTGCAAGAAAGAGCCTAAAATTTAAATGGATCTCATACTGGTGCTGTGTTGAGACATGAATTATATGAGCATGAAGGGCTGAAAGCTTGGAGCACACAAAGATCTCATAGGTTATCTATTAATCAATCCATATAACATCAGCATTTTTAGATGCAAAGACTTTTTCAAGGTGCTTGAAAATCATTATACAGATTCCAGTTTTATTTTAAGAATCCTTTCCAAGGAGATTAACACTGATGGATTATACTAAACTAGGATTATACTGGCATACTTTCTGACCAACAGACCTGAGTATAAAGAAGACAACACAGAAAGTTACTATGCTGTGTGGACAAAGTGATTCCTCATGCAGATTCTTTAGAAAGGGTTCTTCAAGACACTTCCAGATGTTTCTCAGTTGCTTTTTTGGGTCAAAAGAAATGTACAGGGGACATCAGCATAAGGAGACAGCAGGGGGCTCAAGAGCAGGGAGAGAGAAGGTGTACAATGCAAGAGGGTGCTCCAGAGGCAGAAGAGGGCAGGGCAATTAATGTAATTTCCTTGTTTTTAGAAGTTTTTATTACACTGAGCAGTAGCTTTTGTGTTCCCCTAAGGTCTGCATTAATAAAGTGCAGAGAAATTTCATGAAAATATAGTCAAGACCATGAAAATTTAAAACTGCATCTGCTCCAAGGCCTTTTAGAAGTTTCTTGGAGGAAGCTTGATACTCTCAGACATTTCAAGAAAGCGTATCATTTGTTTCTGAGTTCTATCCAGTCACACAGTCACTGAAGAGCACCCGTGGCACTTTCAGGTCTATCTAATTGAAAAATTGCAAACAGCAGAGAGTTAAAAGTCTACAAATATTGAGAACACAACAATCCTCTGGGTGTTGTAATGCATATTTTAATTGGGAATAAAATGGTATTGGTATTTATCATAACTGTATGTTTATATATTGTGGTTAGCCAACTGTGAAAAGTATCTCCATCAGCTATTTCCTTTCTCTGTTATGGTTTGTTAAAAGACTTCTGGAATATTTTAGTCAAGAAATATGAAACTACATTTTTGCATATTCCATTAGAACTGTTTCTCTCATCCAAGAAAGTGGAGGAGAATAAATTGAATGGAGAGTAGGCTTAGTAATTTAGAATGTTGGTTGGCTTGTGTCAGATATCTTGGACAAAATCTTGACAACTTTGCAGAAAAAAATATGCATATGTCAAAAAATAGACTGGTGGAGGAATTAAAGATGTGAAGCATTCTCCATAGTTCATAGGAGTTCTACTATTGGTGGTGCAGATGATGAAGCAGAAAGTGCATAGTGCAAGCAGATTTTTCTCATTGACTAGCATTTAGGATTTGGTGCAGGAAACAGTTTTTACTGACATGCAGTGATTGATACTGTACATGGCAGCAGTAAGACTCCCTTCACTTTCTCTTCTCCGCATGAGTGATGACTGTAATGATGGGGTTTGTTCTTTTGTTCACTCCTTGAATTGCTCCTTGTAATTGCCAAGTAGTTTTGCACCTGATTTGTCAAAATAAAATCTTCTCCCTAAATATTCAAACCTAGCAAAGGAAATCATCTGAGGTTGGTTCAGTGGTTTCTAGAACAGAGTCACCAAAGGTTGTATGGTGCTTCCTTGCCTTCTTCCCTTACCTGTTATATTTTTCTGAGTGCTCACAATTAGTTTTTCTCTCTCAGTTCTTCCTGTCATGGTGGTAGACCTAATTAAATGTTTGGAATGAGGGGGGTGTGCTTGCCATGAAAGAAAATAATGCCTTTGGACCTGCACATCTGCAACATCATTTTACTTCTCATTAAACACGCCAGAGTCTTTAAAGTGAATTTTTTGAGTTTGAGAGGACTCCCCTGCTGGGAAAATTACAATATGCAGAAATGACACTTGCAGCTTCTCAGCTCTCCCCAGATTCTTCTCACAGTAACATGAGAGGCAGGGTTTCCAGATGTCACTGTCTCTGAAGGAAATAAGAGCTTCTGCTTTACATGACCCACACAATGTGTTTCATTTCAGTGGACACTACTATGCCAGGAGTGCAGTATCACATTAGTACTGCATCCCACAGCCTTAGGGATAACAAAATAGAATACTGTAAAGAAAATGTGCAGCGGGTGAAGTACAGTTCAGTGGTTCAATTCATGTTACATTGAATCTCAGCATTTGAAATCAGTTAAGGAGTGACTGATTATATCTGAATCCTGGATCTTTTCCAAGAAGAAAAACCAAACACAGCACTTCTTTAGAAAAAAAGAGAGTACCTGTGCTCTCTGAAGCTGGCAAATGAAGAAATGTTCCCAGCTACAGCAAATGCAAGATATGTGATTGCCTTCTACTAGACGACCTGAAGAGTGTACAGAAAAAGCTCAATCTGTGCTCAAGATGAACTCAGCTAAAACTGTTCACACTTACTTGCATGTCAAATGGTGAGTTTGCATATTCAAGTACTATATTTGTTTGTAAAATTACAGTAAATACATGCAGGCAATTTTTGTTCAAATCACTAAATTTGCAGACAGGAGAACATGAATCTTTCTGCACAGTTTCTGTATAACTTCATTTGGCTCTTCTGTAGTGACTGTGTTAAAGCCATGTTGGTTTACTGGAACTGGGGAGTGGACATGATGTGCATTTCAGAAAAAAGCACAGATATTTTTCTTAAAAAGTGGTGCACAGTTCCAATTAAGGCAAATTATGTCCCCATATTCCACTTAGAAGAATCTAAATATTTGCTCAGCACATTAGTCTGAGCCCATTTGAAGAGTTAGCCCACAAGCATGATTTTCAGATGGCAGATTCTAGGGTAGTTTGGTCACTTAAAAGCTTTTGTGGCTTTTGAAAAGGCTGAAGGTTTAGATACATTCAAAATCTATTTGATCTTCCTTAGAGTCCGATAGTGAAATGGGATTGAACCCATGATGTTGACACACTGGCACAGTGAATATTGAGACCCCTGTGAGACATGAAGAGGAACCAAGAGTTATTGATGTAGATGTAAAACATACTGTAGGTGCAGAGCCTAGATAGAGTAACTGTAGTAGCCTTCTCTGATAGTGAATACAGTCACCTCTGTATTTCCAGCTGCTACTCTGTCCAAGTTTTGTGCATAGAATTATTTTAAAGAAGACACACAGCTCTGGAAAGTACATTAAGAAAGTAGCAGCCCCCTAAGTATCTCTCCTGCCTATGCAGCTGAGAAAAGACCATTGCAATACCTCTGTCCATTTTCCTTCCTTCATTTGCTATTAGTTCTCCTATCTGTAGTTACCACATTGCCCTGCATGTGATTTACACCCAAATCTAATCTTTTCCAAAGATAACAAAGGAACACATTATGGGTGGGGGCTGTTGTTTCAGGAGGAATTAAAGAAACATGCTGAGAATTGGAACAGTTTTCAGAAGCTTGCAAATAAAAGAATACGCAGGAAAGAAGGAAGGATCAAAATAATGAGAAAGCTGTAAGAAGGTACAGTGGCAAAAGCAGAACTGTTTTCACAAACAGGACAAAATATGTTGTTCTTCACTAGGAACAGAAATTCCCCTATTGCTTTCCTGAGGAAGCTGGTTTTGGTTGCTTATGTCCTGAGATTCAGCTGGTTGTGACCTAAAAGTTTCTTTCCCAGCTAGATGGAAAGGCTTGGACTGGGATTCCTCAATAGTGATGATTTTATCTGAAGAGGAAGGTGAGTTATAGAGAATTCTCTTTACGTAATTTCAAGACTTGTATCACAAAAAAACATGGGGTTCTCTGTGCAGATTGAATTTAGCACAAATAGCATGTGATGTTTCCGATACGGATGATCCACACCAGAAATCCAAAGAGACGGACAGAAAAGAAATGTTGAGGAGCTGCAGAAAAATGTAGAGATGAGAGAAAAAGTAAGAAGTGGAAAAAAAAAACCCAACATAAAACAATTTAATAAGTGCTATAAAGACATTTATTTTGCTGCGCATTACTTACATTACTTAATAAACATATTTCTCTGGCCTACTGGAAAAGCAATGTCATTTTTGGATGCTGGTACTGTTCTACCTGAGCCAACCTGGTATGTACTATAACTCTGTATTTTGAGAAATGCCATGTGTGGAAATGAAGACTTCATTTATGTAGAGTTGGAAAGGAAGTCAATAAAAAAAACATTCTTTCCACTCATATTTTGTTGAAAAAAATAAGGCTCCCTGTCTCTTATTGGCTCAGTAAGATAAGCATTCAGCTGAAATCATGTTATTTCACAGACTGACTCAATAGAAGCTAATCTCCTCATGAGCCATTTGCCATACTGTCTGACCATGTAATCCAAATAAACCAAAGCACAGTGATAAAATAGAGAAAGAGGACTCAATGAAAGTCAGTGAAATAAGTAATCATATTCTATTTGAGCAATTATAAGCAGAGTTGATCAGCAGGGTGCTAACAACATTACTGTGTTACAGAAGATACATTCTATCAGGTGAAGGGACTAGCCTGGTGTTTGAGTAATTACATGGTAGCAGCACTTTTTATAAAATTCAGTGGAAAGGACAGAGAAAAAACATGAACCCATTTTCCACTTGTATTTAGAATCAATAAATGAAACAACTCAATAGAATAAATAAAAGCACTTTGAAGTGATGCAGGGCTCTCCTCCCCATCTGCTGGATTATACTGAGTGGCAGTTATTCAGATGGCAAGTGCATGTCTGTATAAAGGGCTTAGTTTTTATAAAATATCTTTCTTTTTTAAAAATTTTAGCCCAGCCAGTAATGGGAAGAATGTGAAGGAGAGAGGCTTGTGTATGCATGCACTTACATATAATAAAAGAAATAAATACAAAATACTAACTAATTGAGGCCTGCTTCTGGAATTTGTTATTGTTAAAAACAAAAATATAGTCCTTATGCTTGAGGGGAAAAAGTAATTAAATGCATCTTTCCACAGTGATATCCCCATAGATCAAATACACATATGGATCAGGGCCATTAGACATTGCTAGAAAGTCAGGAATACAGTGCTTGTGGCTTTCTTGTGTCTAGCAAGAAATAGGAGGAGCATGAATGGTGTCATCAAGTGAGTAAAGTGAAGAAATAAAATGCAAGTACCTCCAGTTTTGAGAAGTAAATTTTGGAGAGACAAAGATTTCTTGCATAACTGTAGTATGTCTTGGGGAAAAAATCCAGTTGAAACCACAGGCGTTTTTCCCCTCAGAAACTTTTTGCTAAAAATGAATAAATAACAATGAAAAAGAAACTTTTCCATGTCTGGGAAAAAAAAAAAATAAAACTTTCTAAATATAAATCCTCATCTCTCCAACCTTGTTCCTCCTGCACAGGAGCACCTGCTTTTGCTTTGTTCGGCTCCGACTGCATATTAAAGCTACTGAGTTTTCCTAGAAAAGGAATGTGCCTTCTTTGCAAACTGCCCTGCAGTCAGCACTGGGTTTGGAAGAGAAACCTAATCTCTGAGAATCTCCAGAGGGCAAACTGATTTCCTAAATCACAGAAGTCTAAGTAGTGGAATTTCTTCAAAATCCAAGTTGCTTTCTGTGTCTGGTTTGTTTGGGTGTTTTTTAACTTTACTGTAAGTTGCCTTGAGAAGCCTCCTCACCACCTCACTGTGATTTTGCAGAAGGGGCACACAACTGGAAATGAAACAACAACAGTGAGGCCAGTGAGATGAGCAGTTCTATGACAAAATTTCACACTGCCACATAGCTGCCTCTTTTTCCATCCAAGCCAAGCACAGTGACAGGCAAGAAAGGCAAAGGTACAAAACAGAATCATCTCAGACCAGTGACTGAAAACTGCTCATTCTTCTCTCAAAGCATTGAAATTTCAGATACAGCCTGCATCCACAGCAGTCCTCTCCTAGCTCTGCTTCTATATAAACTGAAAAGTGGGATCATGCTGCCATCACCAATGGCACATTTCTCTTCCCCGTAAGACCAGAAGGGAGCTTTATTAATTCTGTATCTGTAAGTTCTGCACCTCAATGAAAGGTGCCTTTTTCGTGTAACTAGTCCAGAATAGTGGTGGTGCTAGAATGTCGCATGTTTTCTCACTTCCCATACCCTTCAGACAAGTGTAAGACTATACCTTTCTAGTCCATCTGTCTTCCAGAAAGAAAGATATGGTCAGAAACACAGAGCCTGGGAAGTAGAGTTTGCTCTTTTATTTCTTGCTGTTTAGGAAAACATAAATTTCTCCAGTACTTTTTGTTTTGTGGTATTTAATTCTGCAAAGAAACACCAGCTGTTCTTCACTCTTCTGTACTGTGTGTCCTTGTGTGCACACTATTCCATTACTCAAAGAACAGAGCTCTGGAGCGCAACTCTCTCCATTCTCCTTCAGGTCTGTAATGGACCTGCTTTTTTAATTCCTGAGCCACTCTAATATGACTGTCATGCTCCACCCCAGAGTTGCATGCTAGCAATACATGGAGTGCAGATGCCCCGACCTGAACCGTATGGTGTTGGTTATAAATTCACATGTAAGTGGCATGATAGACCACAGTAACTTCGAGTGACAATTTTCTGCTATAACACTAGCTCTCCTTTTATTTTTCTTTTTTTCTTTTTTTTTCCTCTCACCTTGGGAAGTAGATAAGCCAATAAATAACACCCTCACTAGATTTATTGTTTTCATCAGAGCTACATATGTGCATGAAATTTAACATATGCGCAAGCACCCAGCTAAAGCAGCTTTAACTGCAAAATCATAATTATTGTTAAAACTCTGTGTTTTACTTAGAAGTATGTATTTTCACTTTGATTCTTTTACTTGGAGGTTAGCAAATTTTAAGGAAAAAGAGCAAATATATGTGTAATTTCTAAAGGCATTTCATGTCTGCCTTCCAACAAATGCAGTTTGATTTTAGAAAACTCATTTAAGTTGGTATTTTCTCTCTCATGTGCCATCAGATGTGCATCTGAGTCAGATACAGCACCCTAATGCTAACAAATACCCCTGAGCAGGTTCAGGAGGACACATTCCCATAGGTTACTACTGTTTATTTAAAAGAAAGTTAAAGTTCTAAGAAAATCCCTTGGTTTACATGCCTATTTCTTTATGAAACTATTCAGTGTGCTGGTGCTGAAGTTTTCTTATATGTCTAAAATAAATGCAAAGAGGGGAGAAACATACAGCTAAAGTTAATAGAGAGCTGCCAAACTTCCATGCTTTTTACAACAGCTAGGAATGCAGGCAATTTTTATAATGTGAATGAAAAGTATTTTCCAAAGTTGATAGGGATATTCTACTATTGCAAATTAAAACACATAAGCTACATCATGGGTTCTTCACTGCTTTTTAAGAGTAGTGTAAAAAAATAGAATTGCTGAAACCAAAAAGAAGATTAAAGACATCTGATCGAACTATTTAGTCACCTGCTTTCATTAATGCATGTGCTTGATCAAGTCTCAAGTGTGTTCATTTATGCTCTACTGTGTATTACATTTATGCTACATGAACTTCAGTTCTCACATTCTGCAAACTGATATCAATGATGTTATTACACGTTTCCCTTGGGCTTTTAAGTACAGATTGCAAAAAAAAAGTTCTGCTATATTCTTCTGTTTCAGTCAGTAGTATAATTTATCTCATCCTATAGTCTCTTATATATTAGTAATTGAAATAGCAGATTAAGGTTTCTCATACTGCAAGGTCTTCTGAGTCTTATTTACCATGAGCATTTTCAAAAAAAGAATGAAAGGGAAAATAAACTCTCATTTGATCTTTTCCATCAGATGTATTTTTCCAACCAGACTTCAAATGTTTTTTGGCTATTGTGTCAGCCCATCACTTTGCTTTGTTGGTAATTAAGTCATTAGAATAACACATGTTACCATACACTAAGGCAAAAATGCCTGCCTCCTATCAGGAAACTGTAAAAGGCCAGATGTTTCTAAAGAGTTCAGTAAGAATCAAAGAATTATCACTAATCACTGGGTTTGTTTCTGTAGGAGAATGTGAACCCATGAAGTCAATGTGAAACTTCCTATATAATTAATCCAACTCCATAAATTAAACTACAGCTTATCTTTCAAACCTAAAGTGACAGTTTTCTGGGAAAGAAAACAATGTAGGCAGAGATCAGAAGTATTTGTGACTTTCAAGTCACTCACACCAGATCTATGTGCTTCCAGATCACTGAGACATATATATTCAAAGAAAAGTCAATCCTGGGCACACAATTTCACACCAAGTACTCAGGACACAGGATATAGATAGACAGCTTTATGCTTTTAAGCCAACAGTGTGTCAGCTGTGGGAAACAGAAGACATTTGTTTTAGCATAAAACTTGAACGACTTAGGCAGTGGTTGATTCAATGTGAAACTTGGAAGTTAAAAGACTAAAGCTTTTTTGATTCATTTGAATCAGAAGAATGAACCCATACCAGGCTATTACTTTGCGTCCTGTGGTCTCAGCATTTGGTAATTAAAAACGCTAGAGGCCGCTTATCACTGGTCAGAAAGCTTGTGAATTCTAAAGGGAACAAGGAGTGCAATAGTTGAGCTTTAGAGCACTAGTTGCTCACCACCTAGGAGACAGAACTCAGCAAGGCTTTCTGAAAACTCGTAAGGAATGAACTCTCACTCATTTCCACTGTACTTTAGGATGAATGTTACAACACAGACTCCAACACTGAACTACGATTTGTGTTCCTATTTAATTAATTTATCTTTTAAATGGTAAATTACAGTGTTGGGCAAAGAACATCAAGGATGTAGTAGCATGAACTCTAAGTATCATAGTGAAATATCATGAAGACAATTGGTTTCTACATTGCTGATAACCGATATGTGGAAAACAATTTAGATTCTCAAGTACTTTGGAACAAGTTCTGCAGAACTTACAAAACAAACAAGCTATATGGTGATAAATAAATACCTAAATATATACATTTATCAGGAGAAATGAAGAAAGGGAATGGATGCTGTGAGAGCAGCTGCTTCTTAAAGAGGTGAAAGATAGTTCCCAAGCCAGAGCACAGAAATAGTTGCTCAGAAGGCATGTCTCTTTATACATGTATATCTGGTAACTAATGAACAGTATTTTCCTATGACTGTAAGATATTACTTTATTTTATGCAGGAAATAATACAATGTGGGCCATAGTATTAAATTCCCAAACATAAAGTTGAGGCAATATACTATAATTAATTAAAGAATGCAGGATTTTAAAGTTATGGACATTCTCATCTTTCCCACATGTGTTTTCTGTTGATTAGTTGAAGGAAGAGATGTTTTGTTTTCACTCAGATAATGTGAAAATGACAGTGACATATGGCTTCATAGAATCATTGAATTATTTGGGTTGGAAGGGACCTTAAAGATCCTGCCGTGGGCAGGGACACCTTCCACTAGACTAGGTTGCTCAAAGCCCTGTTCAACATGGCCTTGAACAGTGACAGGAATGGGGTAGCCACAGCTTCTCTGGGAAACCTTTGTCAGTGTCTCACCATCCTCACAATAAAGAATTTTTGCCTAATATCTAATTTAAATTTACCCTCTTCCAGTTTAAAGACATTCCTTTTTGCCAAAACACTACATGTCCTAGCAAAAAGTTCCTCTCCAGATTTCTTGTCGACACCTTTAGGCACTGGAAGGCTGCTCTAACGCCTCCTTGGAGCCTTCTCTTCTCCAGGCTGAACAAGTCCATCTCTCTCAGCCTGTCTTCGTAGGAGGAGTGCTCCAGCCCTTTGAGCATTTGCAGTAGCTTCTCAGATTTCAAGTAGAAGAGTGCTTTTTGGTCTATGAATTGTTGCTCTTCTCAGGTGGAAAATGTTTTGGTGATAAGCAAGAACTCTTGAATGACAGCTGTCTTTGGGTACGAATGTAGCAGTAACTGATGGTCATTGCTGCTCATGGGGGAATGCCTTTTCCGTAGCAGCTGGATTGCTGTTTCAGTCTCTGACTGAATCAAAGACTCCCGTAATCAAGTAGCATGCACATTTGTGGAGCTCAGATTTTGTCTTCTTGTGTGTTAGGATGTCCCAGTTTCACACACATTAGACTGGAGCAGGAGCTGTGAACACTGAGACCAGTTCCTGGTAAGCTGAGGAGCATGCCTTCACTTTATTCTTTTCTCATATTATACAGTTGATGCTCAATACCATTAGTGGAACCATAATGCTCAAGCAAGGCAGTGGGTTTTGCTTTATATGCAGACTGTCTTTTTCCTATTTGATCTATGTTGTCATGCTTCCCTTAATAACTGAAACCTTATCCAAATGTTGCAAGTCAGTTGGAAATGACTGCAGTAGGAAGCTAAGGACCAAACAGTAATGAGGTCCTGCAGTACACAGGGGCCAGAAGCCTTGAGCATCACTTAGGGAAAAAACAGAAATGCCTCTTCTGTCCATCGGAATGAGATGGTCAGAATGAGATGTTCCCAGGTTGTCCTGAATACCCATATGAATCCTGGGTCCCCAACTAGCATCTTAAGAATAAAAAGACAAAGTAACTCAGCAAATCAGTGTCAAATTCAGATAATCCGATAGCACAGGAATTTCGTGAGTGTTCACCTTAAGTGGTCAGTGGTCTTTTTCTTTTCATGCTCACCTTGTGGCCACTGTGGCATGATGCTACTTGGCTGTGCTCTGCAGATGGAGCTTGGCCATAGACCACTGCTTGAGGAGCCCTGCCCATTGTGCTCAAGTGTGAGAAATCTCCTGCCTTGTGCTTTGTACCTAAATACGTCTCACATTTTGCCAGTAAAATGCCTCACATGCCTAAGACATTGTACAAGCAGTAATGCTATATATGTTCCTGTTGATAGAAATATTGCTATTAGCAGCTCAAAAAGTCCTTGTTGGGACTTGTCCTGAGCACACCCCAACCAGGGGTTCAGCCAGTAGCAGATAGGGCTGGCTTGCCCATGTCAGGAGCTGCTTCCTTTGGTGGTTGCCTCAGCCAAGGCTCCCACCCTCAGCCTTGCTGCCTCTTCCTGAGGCATGTCTGACCCTGATTTCCCTCTAGCAGGCCCAAATCCCTACACCCCCCACAATGGGCCCACGTCCTGGACCATTCTCAGCCCATCCCAGTCCCCAGGAAGGTGCCCAATCCCTGAGATTGGGGCTGCCCTTGTGATCCAGCTGCCCTGCAGCTGGCTGTGGGTGGGATGGGCCCTGGATGCCAGGCTCTGCCCTGACACACCCTCATGGACAACCCATTCCGTCCCTGGGGAACCCCTGAGCCCAGGAGGACCCTGGCTGTACTCTCACATTCTTCTGTGCTTCTGCTTCACTTCGGCTGATGCCTAGTCCCTTACTGGTAATTTCAGATCCTTTTTCACACTGGCATCTATTACGATTCTTCCAGGCAAAATTAAACAGCACATACTTGCCCCATTCTCCCAATGAAACGATAGCATTCATTTTTATGTAGAGATATCTTTTAGGAAAGAAACACAAAACCAAAAATTATCACAAGTGAAATACTTGGCAGTGACAGAGATAACTCTGTACTTATCAGAGAGTACTGACTCTGAAGATGTGATTTACAAAGCAGAGACAGCCAGCAGAAATCAGGAAGGTCAATGGCATGTTTCTTAGCAAGTAAATGATGAGTGGTTCTGGACAAGCAAACGAGGAGTGTTGACTGCTTACAAAGCACACTTCGGTCACTGTGACTGATTGCACGGTGTCATCATTTGGATTAGGTGAGCAGGAATGCCAGACTGGCTTAAAAGCTTTTTAGTCATGATGGAAAAAATGCACATGATGAATATTAACCACACATCTCTGGAAACTTTTTTCAGCGTCCTCATATTACTTGAATTGCAGGCTTTTGAGCAGCTTGTGGTCCTCCCATGATTCTTCTAAAACATTCCAGGCAATACTAGTGTTCATAATTTATTGTTAGATAAAAAGGGAGCTACAGATTCAGATCAACTGTCTTGAAATCATGTAACAGTAGGGAAGAAAGATTTAAGATGGCAGAATTGGTATCACAGATCTCATTGAACACCAGCACTTACTTATCCAGACTTACTCTGGTTTTCACTGTTGTTCAAAAACTCTGTGGGCCTAAAACGGGACATAAACTGATCCCAAAAAACTTTGTTCCATCTGCTGCCCAACCTTGTAGGCAGGCAAGCTACAAAAGCCAAGTCTGAACCTCCCTGGGTATCTCAGACATGCCTGAGGAAATGTGGGTATCTCACTGCCTGGCTCACTGTGATCAGAATAAAAATAATAGGTACTTCTTTGTTTAAAAAGCTTAAGAACTGTAGGGCTCAACTCTGTTAGCCAAAACCCACATCACACATACCTAAAGGCTCTTTAAAATATACAACAATGACTGAGACTTTCTTTTAAAACCAATCTCTTTCATGTGATT
>JBAFWW010010967.1:4510-28087 GCA_036873685.1 Agapornis canus | reverse complement strand
AAAAAAAAAAAACAAAAGGTGATGTGAATGAGGGGTTTTTTTTCAATTAAAAAAAATATTTTTAAAAAAATAAAAAAAAAAAAAAACCAAAAAAAAAAAAAAAAAAAAAAAAAAAAAAAAAAAGCTTGAAGAAGAAAGAACAAAAAGGATGGCCTTGTGCAGAAGTAGTATTAGTCTCCATTTTCTTCCTTCCAAAAAGTGAAATGCTGATACCCAAAAGAGATTATTTGTTGATGATAGCTGTGATTCCTCCCTGTGAGAAGGTTGTCTTCCACAGAAAATATGAACAAGGAATTGCGACATTTTGAACACAGTGATTAAGTTATTTGTTTACTTATTTTTTATTCTTACTTTGACAGTATTCCCCATACTACTTGTATTACACTTGTGCTATACAGTAGAGTGAATAATCCAAGCTCAAGTAAAAAGAAAAGCAGCAAAGCACATCAGTAATATAATGCCTTTCAGCAGAAATGAATATTCCTTTTGCTTTCGTCTTGCAGAGTTGTTTGAATATCGTTTGGGATTATTTTTTTTTTTTTATTAAATCTATTGTAGGATGAAAAAGAAACACAAGAAAAGGTGGTAAAGACTAAATTCAAGTTTTTCTTCACTGTGAGGAAGTGTTTTAGGTAAACTGAAAACAGAACTTGAAGTTTAAGTGAAACTGTGGTAGAAAATTAATTTCTTCCCATATAAGCATAGGTAGAACTAGTGTTTCTTTTGTCTCTTTAGACTGATTGTTGGCTTAGTACAGCCACCACTTTTTGTTAAGAGAATCTTCCAAATTGTTTCTTTACAAAGCAAAAGTGGCTTAGAGAAAAGAAAAGAGAATCAAATAGTTGTTTGATGGATTTGAAGACAGTTACAGTGATAGAGAGGAAGAAGTGTAACTCTATGTGTTCAGTTTTCCCTTTCAATCTCACCTCAAGGTCCGCTTTTTCCCTGTATCTTGTGGTTTTCTGGTGCCAAATTAGTTCTTTATTGGAGCATTTTTATTATTTTATAATTTTTATCAACCCGATACTGGTAAGCAGAAGGCATCAGGAAGGAATGAAATAATCCCATGTCCCATGAGACTCATTGTGTCAGGGAAAAGGAGACTCAAAGGTTTTTTTCTAAAAGTTCTGCTCCTCTGTTAGGAAAAAAGGCTTTATCCTTCCAGCCTGCATATGTGGCCATGCTATGTATGAGATCTGTCTCTGGTCCCTGAGAGGTGCATACCTATAGGGTAGTGTATGTTTTAACCAGTCTCTAATTCATCAGTGGCTGATTTTTAGAAGAAGTAGGAAATGGCTGAGTTTATTGTCATTTAGCAGGAGCACTTGTCTCTCTCACAGCCAAATCAGTTGAGAATGCTAACTTTTTACATAATCAAGTCCTTATTATTATTCAGTAAAGACAATAGAGAATAAGGTTTATCTGTTCTAAAGGACAATCCTAAAGCCATAATTACACAGAGGAACTATAAGTCTGTAAGAACGTGCTCTCCTTTTATCAACCTGTACTGTTAGGTTCCAGTTCTATTTTAACTTCCTACCTCAAGGGTTTAATTTTAAACTTTTTCTAAACTGGAATGTGCTAAATATTAGGTGCACACTGAAATAGAATTTGTGCGTTTCAGCTAACCAGTTTAGGAATGATTTACAGCCTTACTGTGTCTATAAGCCATCTAAAAAGGAAGGTTTTGTGAAATTGGTCTCTAGTTTCAAAGAATGCTTTGTCAGGTTTTAAAAGGTACAGAATATACTGTGATTTGTCTTTGGACAAATCTACAATCTACTCAAATCTACAATCTACACAATATAGATTATTAGTTCTTAGCATTATTTTTAGTAATATAAAGAACGTTCCTTCCCCTCATCATTATTGTCCTTCTTGCTCAGTAAGAAAAGCTGTGAGACAGTTTAATATCAGAATGTTAGTATTTGAGTTACTGACCTTTTCTGAAAAATGTATGACTGAGCATATCTTTTAGAGAAGTATAATTTTACAGATAGTTACTGTCTTAAGCATTCACATGCTAAGTTTTTTAAGGATGTATTGAGTACTACTCACTAATGGTCTGGAGGCAATTTGCATAAGACTAGAAGCATATGAGAGATATCTGAATAGCTCCAATAACTTAACAAATCCATTGAAAACAAAGTGAACAGGATAACAGATTCAGATGGGAAATAATCTGAGTGCTTTTTATTTCACAAACTGTCAGTTCCATCTATTCTATCAATCTGTTATTTGTTTTAATAATTAACTTTATTTGCCTCTCTGGTTCCTTCTCACTTATTACTTAACTGCATATAATTCATGCAAGAGAAGCAAGGTTTAGGGATATATTATACCTTGTATGATACCAATGAAGATAGCTGGAAAAAATTGTTACATAGGCAGTGCTGTACCTTTAGTACAAAGTATTGCCCTTTCTCGCCTTTGTTTTTTTTATACCCTCACCGTAAGTACAGGTTGTCATAATTCCATCTTTTTATTTGTATTACTGTGATTATTTGCATGTGCTCATAGATGTGGCCTAGTGTATTAACAGCATCTGCAAATTAATGTGATCAAGTCATACCCTCCTCACACTAGGCATTATAGAAATATAATGACGAATAGTTCTGTTACAAGTTTATAGTCAAAACCAGTAGAAGATACAAATCATGTTGATCCTTATCTAAAGCCAACTAAATTTATAGAAAACCAGCAAGGTTTTGAGCAATGCTGCATGATTATAGCTGAGAACTTTAATGTGAAACAAGGTTATATTGTGATGGCTAATTAAGAGGATAGTAATTTATTCCTTCTTAGGTTATTTTCTGTGTAGAGCTGTGTGCAGTGCAGTGTGTCTACTGTTCAGAGCCTCTGTTTCCTAGGTGTCCTCAGAAAGAGAAATTCAGAGGACAATGTACATTGTTAAATTAGTTGCTTGAGGCTAGATGTGTTGACTGTTCAGAGGACTTGAAGTTGTGTGTG
The DNA here is from genome assembly GCA_036873685.1 of Agapornis canus. Taxonomy (NCBI): domain Eukaryota; kingdom Metazoa; phylum Chordata; class Aves; order Psittaciformes; family Psittacidae; genus Agapornis; species Agapornis canus. Next base: position 25,117 of record JBAFWW010010967.1, on the reverse strand, counting down.
TTGTATTTCTACATTAGAACAGTATCAGTTCTTCTATGATGAAGAATATGTCATCCTGCATAGTTAATTGCTCACAATCAACAGATACATGACTTCAAAAGCAGATTAGCCAGATATCAGTGGTCTTGCAGATTAATTAAAAGCCTCATAATACAATAGCTTGAAAGAAAGTGTAAGCTTGGTAACAGAGGAAACTGAAAAATAAATTGCTTCATTTCTAATCTGAGAATTTTGGTGGAGTAATAAGGATTAAAGACAGTAGTGATCAAATGTGGAGAGAACAAACCATGGAACTGCTCTAAAAGTGATAAAAAGAATCTTCAACTTGCAAGTGGAAGCATGGATAAATTAGAAACAATAATTCCTTCAGGAGTGAAATAAGAGAGATTTTCTTGCCAACTTTGTTTCCAGTAGGCTGGAGAGAAACACTGTGTATGTCTGTGTGGTACACAAGCGTGTGCACATGTGTGAGTGTTTGTCATGGGATTTTTTGAGGAAAAGAGTATGTTCTTGATGGAGGAACTTCCCTGCAGCTCATATTCCTGTGAGGCTATACCTTACTCATGACATTCCTTTTGTGTTGAAAATATCTTCAAATATGAACAGTTTCTGTGTAAGTACATGTATGATATAAGATGTTGTAAGTACAACATCTTGTTGTAAGTACACAGGTGCTGTAAGTACATGCAAGTTCTGTAAGTACATTCAAGTTCATAAATGAATGTTAAACTCAGCACTTCTATTCAAGAAAAGGTTAAGGTACATTCATGGTCCAGTTCTGGACAAGAAGAAGAGAAAAGCAGTTTGTCATATACCTATTGATCCAGCCAGGTTTTTTGTTGTTTTGTGGTTTGTTTGGTTTTTTTTTGTTTTTTTTTTTACCATTTCAGTCTCTTCTTTTCCTTTTGCTGTGTTGCTCTCTGTATTTTCAGCTACAGTAGCAGTCATCTAGACATGTTTCATTTTTATATATTTACTCTATGTTAATACTAATACTTGTATAGCATACATACTGTACGCATATTGCTGATAGCATGGTGAGCATGGTGTATAATGACCTTCAGTTACTTATTTTTCTCATCCTGTGATAACAGAGGTAGAGTTGTGAATGATGACTTGTATGTAGTAATGTAATACTAAAATTAAAAATCATGTTTAAAGTCACATTTTATTTTTTCATTTATGTTGTAACTAAATTTAAGGCTCTTTATGTTCCTTAAAAGTAATTTTTGTTTTGCCTGGTTTTGAATTATGCTGTTTTCCTATTTTTTATTTGTCGATTGCAGGGTTATCTGTATTTCTTTTCTAAGGAATGTTGTAAAGTTTCAATCAAATTCCTTCACTTCATTTTCCTTATAAAGATAGCAAGTGATGCTCATTAGAAAAAATACTAAAATGTGGTCTGTTTATGTATAAAATAATTATGGAAAAGTTATTGTTATTATTTGAAAATAAATAGGCCCTACCACGTAGGAGAAGGTACTATTGATCAAAGGTGCTATTGATCAAAGTTGGGGTGTGTTTTTTTGGACTTCCATTGTTATGAAAGTTCTTCATATATTTGAAGTTTTACTGTGGATATAACTATATAATATCAACTCCCTGTATGAAGAAAGCATGCTTTCAAAAGTACTGCTAAATTTAATATAAGGAGTATTTTAGTGATTTGGTTTAGTCCAAGGATTTTGTCTACAATGTACAGATTTTTTCGAGGTAAAAGGGATTATATTGTTTTTTGTCTTTCAAAGCAAATTAGTACAGATACTAAATAACTATAATCCAGATGTTCTATTCCCTGTCTTACAAATAGTTGTAACAGTAATGTTGTGTTTCAGTCAAATTTTGGTGTAAGTTTTCATAAAATAGTGAGGCTGGGTATTTTCATTGAGATGTTTTTTCTATGTATTACTGTCTGTGCCATGACTGAAAAGAAAAGCAAAGTTAGGAAATTACTTTGTATAATGAAGAAATATCATTTATAGGTAAGAAACATATTCAATTCCCCTTCCAGCTCTATTTTGTAACAGCTGTTTCATAGATTCTGTTATACTTCTAGACTAATCTTTCAATGCTGCCTTCTGTCATTTTTTTTTAATACATATTGGTGTATTGAGTTGTCTACAAAAGCACATTTAACTGCTTATTATGCCTCCTATATGATATTTTTATGACAGTGTGGGGGGAAAAAAGAAAAACTTTAAAAAATATTAAAAAAATGCACACTGCCTCTTCACTGTTTTTTTTCTGTTTGTTCAGACATTTCATAGTCAAGTGCACAGGTAATTGAGTTTTGAATGTTTCAGTGCACTGATGTGTAAGGGTTATACAAGAATAGAGGAGAGATACATTTTCTCTCATGAATAAGTTCTGTAACAACAGTATGATCAGTCTCTGGAATGTAAACATCTTAATTCTAAATATTCCTCATTAAAAGTGGGACACCTTCCTAATTTTGGTTTCAAATATTTTTAAATGTCTCTCTTTGTAATATTATTTCCTCAAATAAATAATTCCTGTCACATAGATATTCTGCGTCTCAGAACATTTTTCCCAAGCAACATCTTTCTAAATGTGGAACTAAACTGGAATAGAGAAAGCTGTAGCATAGTTTTATTAATGACCTTGGCAGCAGACAATGTACAACCTTTATTCATTACATTCATTTTCAGTTTTTCTATTGGCATTTTCTGTGATATTGTTACTCTTTGATCTGTTTACCAGCTCCTGTTAGAGAACTGGAGATTTTCACCATAAGATGTTCGCTGTAGTGCCTCGCACCAGCCAGCTGACTCCATCCAGTCCTTCACTGTCAATCTCCCCATCTGTTTCCATCTGTATTTGTTTATTTATGTGTAGCTCAGAATAGGCATTATCACTGTTCTTCCTGTTCACAGTTCTTGACAGTATGAATGGCTTCAATAAAACCAGTGTCGTTTTGTGGTTCTGCTTCAGTAACACATTTTTGTTTGCTTGTATGGCAAATCTCTTGTGTCTGACCATGCAACTATTGGGAATGGTACAGAACAAAAGCTCCTGCTACCAAATGATTTGGAAAGGTACAAAACGCTGTGCATCAGATTGAACAAAAAGTCAATTCCCATGATAGATACTGTTATTACTAAGAACATTTTATGTCTACAGTATCTGAAGACAATTGAAACTTGTTAAGTCCTGCTCATTTTAGGTTTAAACCACAACACCAGTGTTCCTTTGTGAACAGTTAGTTGTCCATGTCCCAACCCCATCATTATTCATATGCCTGCTCATGGGTAATTTTCTGTGTCAAATTCCCTTGCAGACAGCATACCTTTCCCCTGGGCTTTATTTCTTGTTCTATTCTGTCCCCCCAAGACACATCTTTACTAGCATGCTGAACCATCAAAGGACAATCATTTTACCTTTAAGGACAGAAGGAAATGTCTGCAATCCTGTCAGTCCCTCGTGTTTATTGGAGACAGCAGGCATTTGGAAAAAATGAAAATGAAGTGGCAACTAGCTATCACATTTTTGAGACTTATCAAATGCCTCTGAAGTTTTTCAATATTGCTGACTTTTACAGTTAAAATGCCAAAATAGGTAAAAACCTTCTAATATTCTTACCTTAATCTGCTCCTCTGTTCACTATATGTATAGCTCTAGGACTTCTTTCTTCACGAGTTGTTATGATGTCATTATCTGCTGTAAGATTTAGCAGGCCATGATTGTTCATTTTACACAATTTTCTCATAAGCTTATGTTTGCATGCTTTATAATGATCTTCTGCTGGTTATGCTATCCTATATTCTTTGAACTGTTTCAAGACAAATAATGGTACTCCTACACAGCAGAAGTGTTTGAAACCTTCAATATAAGGATTTGGACACAAAGTTAAGATCTGTCTAGCACTCAAAGAAATCTTTCCCTTTCAATACTGTAGTATTAGATGAAAATTGCCTCTCACAACAAGCTTTAATTATATGAGCTGAATTCCCACAGCAATGATGCAGAACTTCCAGGAAGAAATATAAAGACTTTATTTCATGGTTGTCACATGCCAACAGTTTGGATCCCAGTAGAATATTCTATGTATAAAGATCTATGGTGTTTCTGTACAAAAATGGGGATATTTATTTTGCAGCCATATGCTGACTAGTGGTCTTCTGAAAAAAACGAGTTCCTTGAATAGTATTTCAGTGAGGTATGCTGTCAGTGTAATCATTTTCATTTGATATAATTGTTAAAAAGAGATTGTAAAAAAATGGAACAGATGCATCTTCTAAAGCAGGAGTGAAAATGTCAGTTGGATTCAGTTTTAAAATACATAAAATCATATAGATGCAATCAGTGTGTGAAACTAGTAAGTGTTTTTCTTTGCAGTGAGAAAATTTAAGCATGTATTTACCATGTTTAAGTAAACAAAGTTATTTTAATAAACATGAAGAGTCTGTTATACTACAACTTTTCTATTGCATGAAAAATCTTGAATCAACTGTCAATTAGTTAACTGTTTTTAAATACCATCTGTGCTTTACATCTGTCTCACTTTAATGACCTCCATAACATAACCTAACAAAAAAGAAAACCGGCCCCCCCAGAAAAATTAAAGCTTAATATGAAACCCAGTAAAGAATTTTACCCGAATCATTATAGAATCATAGAATGGCTTGGGTTGGAAGGGATCTTAAAGATCATCTAGCTCAAACCCTCCTGCCATGGACGGGGACACCTTCCATTAGAGTATTGGATTGTGCTGGCATAGGGTTAGGAGCAAAAAGAGAAACTAGCCATTCATCTGCAGTGATCTGCAAAGACAAGAGAGAGTCCAAAGCTATTTAGGGCTCTTGTAGAAGAATTCCACAATTTTGTCTGGGATATTTTGCACCTTTCCAAACCTTTTTGTATTATGGAGCAATGTCAGTCATTAAGCATGTCCACCTCTGCAATTTGTTAAAGCTTTAGAAAGGCATTGGGAAACTATAGTTCTTAGAGCTGCAATGCAGTGTGCTGCTCTGTTTCATTTTCCTAAAGATAACCCATGTTGAAATTCATAAACAATTCAAAAACACTTAGAAAAAAATATGATTCATTGCACAATATGCAACAGGAGAGAGAAAAAGTAACTACTTCATGCTGCTCCAAAAAGGAGAATTTGAGGTTCTATAGTAAACTTAATCATATTTACAGCAAGATGAATATGCAATTGATTTTCATTGAGGTGTTTGTTTCCATATTTTTGATAGATTTGCTGAGTCTGCATACTTGGACTCCTTGTGTTTGCTTGTACTCATGGAGAGCATTTTGAATCCCAATTGAAGAAATATTCCAGTACCTATATTCCTACAAGGAAACTATAGCAGAATGACTGTGTACCCATCCAGGCATCTGGTTCATGAAGCGTACATTCAGAATATAAACAGTATTCAAGGCACTCTGAAGCCAGTAGATACTCCTGTCCCTTCAGGACAGCTCTTTATGCTTTAACTCTCTCACCTACTTGCACACATATGTATTTCTTCATATACAAATCTACTTATGTTGTTCAGAATTGAAAAACATAAAGCCATCAAAATGTAGAATTTTCAGGAAAGTGTTTAAATCTGAAAGCAAAGAAAAGGGGAATTATAGCCTTATTCAGAGCAATGGGGGACAACAGAACTTTGGAAGGAGCCATTTGGCATGGATGCTGCAGTTTACTAGATGCATGTAGTAGTTTATGTCCAGTCAGATATGCTTTGTGGATATAGATGTGACTGTACAAAGCTGTAGTTTTAAACTAAAAATGTATTCAGAATGTTTTAAGTGCCATGGGAAAGTACTGCTGACTCCTTCCATGAAGCTTATTGTTTATTTGGTAGAATCACTGTTGTCATTCTCATAGCTCTTGAGAAGATGCTGATGGTCTTTTTAATAGTTTTGTGTGTTAATAGCTGACTTCTATTAACTTTACCATCTTAATTGGATCCTTCTAGATGTTCAGCCAACTGGTCAGGCACACAGTGTGAGAGGCCAGCTCCCAAAAGCAGCAAGTCTGATAATATCAGTACAAGTAAGTACTTCAAATAACTGCAGTTACTTGTCAAATTTTGCTCAGTTTAGAAATTTTGATCTGATAATAGTTCAGAAAGTGAGTTTGTGTCATGAAAAGTGATGGTTTACCTGTATTTATTTAAAACAAACAAACAAACAAACAAACAAAACCCAAAACCCCCACAAAATGTAGGGGTGTCTCAACTTTTTGATTGGCATTCCGTGTTGCATGGGGTGGTTTGGATGCAAACCATAAACTATACACTCCCAGGTTCAAGGGCTAGCCTGCACTTTTCTTAAAAAAGCATATCAAGCAGTAAGTGCTTGATGATATCACTGCTGTGCAGAGACCTAGTATGTAATTTCTGATCATTTAAGTCTTACTGAAAGCATTAAAAATAGAATTGTAAGTAGTTCATAACTTTTGTATTGGCTGTCTGCAGAGGTTTGGATTTTACCTACTGTGAAAATTATCCAGAAAGTAAGAATAGCTCCAGTCCTATTGTAGTTTTAAATATGTCTGCAAGCATAAAAGGATGGTATTGCTACACCGTTGGAAGATTAAACTGGACATGGTTCCCTGTGATGCATAGAGTATGTTGATGGTACCCTACTGTATGTCTCTTGGTCACATTCAACCCAACTGGAGTACTAAAATGAATCACCCTCTACCTGGGTCAGCTTTGTGCTTAGATGAAATCTTCCTAGAGATCCAGATAAATGAAAGAACACAAGCTGGAGATGGGCAAAAAAGCAACCAGAAGTTAGACCAGTATTTCATGTTGTGGGAATATCTACTGATTTGGGAAATGGGTGTTCATTTTGTGCCTGCTCCTGCAAGACCAGGCTACACCATAGGCACTAGATGGCAATTCATCTATGGTGGGCTGTTGGTCAGGTTTTTTTCTTGAATGTTTACCTGCCAAGACAAAATGAACTGATGTTTTTTTGGTGTTTTGGTTTCTTGATTTGGTTTTGGGTTGCTTTGTTGTTTTATTTTTTTTTTTTTTGGGGGGGGGGGGGGGGGGGTTTTTTTACTTTGAACTTCACCCAGCCTTTTCCCCAAGATTTGTTTTGTGGTTTTTTTTTTTTTTTTTTTTTTTTTTTTTGGGGGGGGGGGAAGGGCTGTCTTTTCAGTTAGAACTTCACCCAGTCATTTACCAAATGTTATCTTAAAATAGCTTTGCTTAACGTTATTTACATACTGAATCTTCATAAGCTGGAGTGAACTCAGAATGCTTCAAGTTTTTATTTAGTAGTACTTTGTTTCAGGCCACTGACAACCCAACTTGGCTTTCAGGAAGCCTTCAGGCAGAATTCAAGGCATCTTTTTCCATCCTTTATTTAGACTGTGCTTAATGTAGGACAGAGACTGCCAACAGCTTATTTTTTTATCAAGTCAGTAACTGTGAAAAAAAGTGAAAAACCACCAGTGAAGGACTGTGATATCTAAGGAAAAGCAGGTCATTCCCTATTGGCTTTATGCTGAAGACCTGAGGTTTATAAGGGCCGTTTTTTTATAACATAAAATTATTTGTTACATGTATTTCTTTATTGCCAGATACTTACATTAAAGCTGAGAAATTCTTAGAGGGGTACAGTTGCTGACCTTATTTTTGCAGGTAGTGTAATTTCAGAAGTTATCTGCCAAAACGTTAAGCCTGTTTTCTTCTTCCCTGTTCCCTTCTCTCCTTTAACACCACTGCCTAATCTGTGTAGTTTTTCTGCTACATTAAGCATTATTGTAGTTTTCTTGATTGCCTGTATCAACATAACAAAATTATTGGCTACTGAGTGCAATGCAGTAAAATGCAGGAATGCACCAACCATCTAAAAATGTATATTGCTTATTACTTTTCATTTTACCACAAATAAAAGTAATAAATACATATAAATGCTAATAATGGAATTCTTTAATCACAAATGTGCCTACTGAATATTTTAAATTAATAGTTCTGTGACTTAAATATACTACTGAAGATGATGGTGATAGTTAAAGTCAGTAGCCATGCCACTCCTGATTTTTCAGCAATTCCACATAACTTCATATGGTATCACTGCAAATGAGAGCAGCATGTTACTTATTTTATTATTAGCCTAAAGTATATTGGTATCCAGAAGGAGGAAGATCCTGATTGTTGATAAAAAGACTGGTGTGTACACCAGTATCTATAATGATTTCTTTTTTACTATTCATAAACATTAAAATGTCAAAGCATCATCACATCATCACATGAAATTGCACTTGTTTTTTATTTTTTTATTAATAATTTAACCGTTTTACACATGTGAAGAAATTATTTGATATAGCCATGAGTATTCAATTATATTTCTTTTTCCTTGGTTTAGGAAGCATTGCAATCATTGTTCCTCTTGTTTTACTGGTGACTTTAATCACTACTCTGGTAATTGGATTATTTCTTTGCAAAAGGAGACGAAGGTAAGTAGGTTTACATTGATGTATGAAGTAAAAAAGTAAATATTTAAAGTGTGTGCATCTTTTCACTATAAAAATTCCCTTCATGTATATTGAGGAGAGATTTTTAAAAAATGCTGCAATAACAGCCCCAAATTTGTTTGTGGATGCAGTGACTTAGTTATGTTTTGTGTCTATTATTTATACTTATATTTCACATACACTAGCTAAGAAAATGTAGGGTTCTTATCCACTTTGTTCAAACTTGTCAAGGCTATATGTGTTAAAAATTTTAACCACAGACTTAGTGAACTTAGTAAACTGAATTAATATATTTCATTGGAATCAGAATCCAAGAAATAACTTGAAAAGTCACTGGCTTTTTTTGTGTGTGTGTGTTTATGCATTATAGGACAAAAACTATAAGAAGACAACCCATTATAAATGGAGGAATCAATGTAGAAATTGGCAATCCATCATACAGCATGTATGAGGTGGGCCATGATCACAGTGAAGGTGGTCTTTTAGCTTCAGATTTTACTGTAAATGCAGAAAAGGTAAATTTTTTTCCTTTTTTTTTTGATGGCAAAACCACTGCTTATTTTATGTTTTGCAAAGGTTTTGACATTTTTGAATGTAATTAGTAGAAACATAAAGACATTTAGATTTAGTTAATTAATATGAAGGCAAGTTAGATTTCATTAGAATAAATGTCATGTGTATATCAACAGCTGTTTTGCAGTCTGATGCATCCTGATGAACATTTTTCCCAGTGTCTATATTTTTCCAAAGTAGTTAGAACTAAATGGTGAAAAGTGGTTTTTTGTCATAGACACATTGCCTTAAATTGCCAAACTACAACTTATTGTTTTAGTCTAGTTGCAAATACTGAATGGAAATATGTTATTGTACAGTCTGCCATTAGAAGTGTGAAGGGGTGTATGCATACATATGAGGCTAACTTATTTCTTATATGAAAACTTCTAAAGGCATAAAGAATTCAGAGTCCTGGCTGGATAGATAGATAGATTAAATGTTTACTGAAAGCTAGTAAGTATTATCATTTTCTTGTAAAATATGCTGTCACTTCTGTAGCACCACTCTTTAGTGATTGAACTCTCTAAGTGATGTGACATGGGATGAACAGGGTAATGCTGCGATATCTTTCCTAGAGCTCTGTAATCAGACATACACCAAAGGGCAGCCATCATTCTGTAGCATTTCTGACAAAGCAATAACTGGATTACTGATAGCTCTAGGAATGTCATTGCTGAATCACATAGTCAGTGTGCTGAATACAAGTAAGGTGAAAATGAAGTTACTCACTGGAGGAAGAGTAACTGAACCAACACTTATTGTGAAGTCTGGCTCTAATCCTTAATGGAAAATGATTTTAAAATACTGAATTTTATTCTTCTATTGGATGTAAGAATTTTTCATACCTGTAACTAGATTATTTATTTATTTATTTATTTATTTATTTTTACTTTTAGAACACTTTAAAATAAGGTTTTTAATCAATGCACTGTTTGTTTAACAGTGCTGATAAGTACACAGGGAAAATGCTTTACCAGAACAGGAACTAAAATTTTCTGTTTATACAGGCCAGATACATAGGGGGAGGGCCCACTGCATTCAAGCTTCCCCACACAGCTCCATCAATCTACTTAAACTCTGACTTGAAAGGACCACTGTCAACAGGGGTGAGAAATGATGAATCAAATCCATTTCATTCCACCACAGCCCCTTTCTAAAGAAAGTTTGTCTTTAATTTTTCAAATAAAAGGCATTTTCTGTGTGGTTTTAGTTTTGGTTTTCTTCTTTTAATGGAGAGAAGAATGACAGTCATTAATACTCTTTCTATTTGAAGTAAAGGATTGCTCTCTGCATTCAGAATTTCACCTGTACTCATGATTGTAGCATGAACTAAAGCTGCAAATGAGTCTTTGCAAATGAATGCAAAATCTGTAACCAGTGTGGTGCTTTTCCATGGCATCGTTTAAGTTTACCATAACATTCACAGCCATGTATCTTGATACATTTGTAATTTATATGTAATTACAGGCATTTAGTGACCTTTGTCAAAGTGAAAGAAGTTCCGAAATAAATGAAAGCAAGTGCTTTTATTTTAAATAAACTTGATGCAAACTAAAATGAACAATTTCCTTTAATATTTGCAGTGCATTTTTTTTGATTGAGTTTTCAATCAATTATTATTATTTACTTTAAAACATCACATTTTGACTACAATTTAACATGATGTTTGCAAACATTGAAATTTAAAGTATCAAAAAGGGATGTCAATATGACATTTCTTTTCATGTGCTTTAATATATATATATATTCATCTTTGTGCCATTTGCATTCTTGCATGGTTGAAATATGCTGTATTTGGAAGTTTAACAATTTGTATAGGGTATGAAAGCTAAAATATATGCCCATTTTTAACATTAACTCTTTCTGTTATTAGAAGTCACTTAAGTTGCTTTCTGTAGCTCCTGCAATATGCTGTTATTACCCACTCAAAGAGGTATCATGAGCCAGAGCCTACTATAATATATAATTTTAGTAACTCTATAAGGCACTATATAGATGCCAAGTGTCTCTGTTCTGTTGTGGTTATTATCCTTAATAATGATTGTCAATGAATTAAGAAGTCCTATGAATTGAAATAAAACTAAATTTCTGTTTTCCTGGGTTTCTGATTAGAATCATTGCAACAAATGTAACAATCTCTAGTTCAGTTGGGACAGACAGGTGTCAGATTGTTTGCTCTCATAAATTACTACAGCAGTTGATTGAATATTTATGTTTCATTAATACAAAAGAGTATTTTTTCAAATGTTTCCTTTTTTCCCCTGCCTCCCTTCCAGGGAGCTGTGAAACTAACTTGTAACTAACTGAATGAGTAGCTGCTATAGATAGCAAACCTAAGGAATATCTGAATCCTGGGCCCAGAAACATTATTGATCAACAGAGAAAGGAAGAACTACATTCTAGAAATCATTCATTACTTGTTGCCAAGGATATACTGAGGATATTTGCAAGTCAAAACCTACCCATTTTTGGCTTGGGCAATTAAAAGTTTAGCCACTTATGTACACCAAACAAATTTACCCACTTTATAGCTTGTGTTCCACTCAGTATTTGTGTGAGCAAAGCTGTGCTGTTTCATTAGTTGTAAGAAAGGAGGATTTTGAATACAGGATATCTTTTCCCGTTATTATAGGTAAAAAGCTGAACATCTATTTGGATAGCAAAGGTCTTCTAGGAGACTATAAAGGCACAAAGTATGAAGGCTTTAGTGGAGACATAGATAAGATAAACCTTTATCTTTAGCCTGAGTGACAGGAGAGTAAGTTTTCATCCATGTTATATACATCCTTCTGTGCTGTCATACTTAGGAGATTTCTCATATACTGAAGTACTTTGCAGAATTAAAAATGGACTTGTCCTATACTGAAGTTACGTTAATTTCAATAGATTTTTTGTTAAAGTCCAAACTACCAAAATTGTTGAGAAAATATTTCTCAATCTGTAACTATTATGATATATTGACAATTATGCTGGTTTATTATTAAAGTTCAATTTACATTATGGAAGTATTTAATTTTTGGTCAAATCATGTTGTATATTTGGGCCACAGAATTCGAAAACATGGTCAGCTATTGATGGGATGCTGATGTCTTAGAACAGGTAATATATGGAAACTGTTATTTGCAGTTTTCTACTGTTAAATTTGTCACATGGTCTCACAGTGCACCTTCTCTACAAACTTCTTCATACCTATTCTGAAATCTTCCCGTGTAATAAGGTGGACAAGTCAACATCAGAGACATTTTTCAAGGTTTTTGTCTTAATATTCATCATTGTTTTTTATGGTTTGAATATCATAATATTCTGCATGTCATGTCATTGATTCTTTTAATAGCATGTCTTCATCTTGAATTAGTTTTTAACTAAATAATTAACTCATCAGGTTTTCAGAAGTCCAGGTATCTATTAAAAGTGGCCAATTATATTTTACACGCACTTGGTCTTGCTTTAACAAACCCATTTCCATTTCCATAAATGTCTATTTTGGTTTAATCTGTCTGCTCTAATTTATGCTTACTTTCCCTGCAGCCTACAAATTATGCCAATCCAGTATATGCAAAGTTATATATGGATGGACAAAACTGTCGAAACTCCTTAGCAAGTGTTGATGAAAGAAGAGAACTCCTTCCAAAGAAAATAGATATTGGGATAAGGGAGACTGTGGCATAATCTGCTGTTACCTTTTATACTCTGTATAAATGTATAAAATATAAGGATTACTTTTCTATGTACCAACAGTATTATAATTGTTTCAGCATCAGCATTACCTCTGTTTTTTGTTTGGTTGATTGTTTTCTGGTTTGTTTGTTTTTTTTGCTGATGACTTTTGACTGACCATTTGTAAGGTATTTTTATGAAAAAGAAACTGCACTACGGTACAATTTACAACAATGCTGCTGAAATAACACACCTTTAAATTTGTTAAAATTGAGAACAACATATTCGTTTGTAGCGTAAAAATGAGCAATCTATTTTCTATGAACTTTTTTGGTTCTACTTAATTGATGAAGATGGTATCCGCACTTTTTCATTATGTAGTCTGGAAGCTGTAGTACAGTGTGTAATTTTGTTTCTTTTAAATGGTGAAAGAATGATTGAATGGTCTACTCTCTTCTTTGTGCCCATTAGGATTTCTCTTCAGATCCTGGTAAAGCTAGATAACTTTTCACAAACAAACATAACTTGCTTTTAAATTAGCTTTAGGTTGCCAAGAAGTAAGCAAGACTATTAGAAATGAAACATCTAATGATCTGCATGAACACAATGATTATGTTTCAGAAATTCAGTGACTGTACATGATATACTAAACATATATACCATGTAAACAAGCTTTGTATTTATTAAAACCTTATAGAACATAGTAATGATATATCTTGGAAGCTGAAACCTTACTTGCTGTGGAACAAAGCATACAAACACCAACAGTCCTGTAGGACAGTAGCCACCCTAGAGCACAAGAGGGCATTGCCTACACATGCATTATGTGTTTATTCACTTAATCATACTCATTACTTATGGATTAATAATTCACCAACACATACCAAGCAGTAGGGAACAAACAAAACCCCAAATCTTAAGCACACACAGATGATCACAGCATTCAGTTTTGACAATCACAAAAAAGTCATACTCGCGATATTTAAGAATAAAAAAACACAGCAGTTTTAAAAATAAAGATAAACTGTGATACTGCAGAGGTAAAACATAACTAAATTGCATATTAGAGAAACCTTACCTAAGACCAAGTTTCAGTATCCTGGGTTAAATATCAAAATCCAACTATCAAAAGTGAAAAGCATCAGTAACAATTCCCAGCACTTGCTCTGATCTGGTCTGCTTTCTGTTATTCCTAAGAGAAAAAAATCTGATTCACCTTTTTTAATTTTAATAGAAATAAAGAATGCAATTTCTTTCAGGTTTGAACTGAATCAAAATATTTTATACATAACTTTAAAGGCACAAAAGATGTATTCACGTATATACAGCGGAGGACTCTTCCTCTGCTAGACATGACTGACTTTTAGCTATCATAATATATTAATCTAACAGATTAAATATGTTTGTGGTTGCTCTTTATTCCCTTTGTACAAACATTACAAAAATAACTGCTGTTTTATAAAAGATTTTTGTTGTACTATTGTGCATGCATACTACCTATTTCTAAACTTTGCCATATTGGGGCCTTTATAAAACTCTTGATTTATGTAATACTAGTGCAATTCTGCTTGAACAATGTTATGCATATCATAAACTTTTTCAGGTTCTTGTTTAAGTACATTTTTTTAAATTGAACAGTATTCTTCATTTTGGTTATAATAGTCATTTTGCCTATGTTTCTACAATGAAGTGTTAAATACTTTATAAAAAAATTGTTGACTGAGTTATTTAAATGAAGATCTACATACTTAATTCAGTGTGTTGACTAATTTTTAAATTTAACTTATAAAATGAAAACTAAAGAAAAGCAAATTGAAGGGAAAAGACGTTGTACAAACACCTAAAATTCTTTTTCTTGGTGGTTTTTTTTGTTTTTAATGACAATTTTTGTTTTCTGTGCAACTTCCATTTAAATGTTTTTGCAGTTCTGCACATTTGGGTAACTTAGGTGTATAGCTGTATATTATGTAAATAGAATTTTAAAACAATTCAATGCAGGTATGATTCCACAGGATCTACCTTCATTATGCTGACCATCAGAGACAGATTTGGCCCTCAATTTTTTGCATAATTCCATGGTTTATGAAGTGTAAGTAGTTGGGCTTTTCAGAAACATTAGTTTGTTTTGTGGCAGAGAATCTCATACTTTTAATACTCAAGTAGTATTAAACTTTAATTAGTCGCTATACAAGTAACCTGAGTTTGAATCATGAACTCTTATACAGACCAAATGGAATTTATTTATTGTGATGTCTCATGTTTCCTTTCAGTGAGACATTTACTTCACACTTGCTTAAGTGTAAATTATTTTTTAAAACATGAAATTAATTTATTTTCTTGCAAATACACAGTTGATATCAGTAGAACTATTACATACTGGATCTTAGATCAGAACCTAGTCTTAAGTTTATAGGCAGAGTTTTGATATTGAGCCACTGCCATGCCTTAAAGCTCTTTAAATCACACATTGGTGTAATAATCCCCAATGGAATTGTTTGGCTGGTTGTTTTTTACTTGACCAAGGTTCTCCGCAGGACTTGTTTCTTCATTAGCCCTAGAATCTCCAGGCTTGGTAGCTCTGCACACAAGGATCTGGCAGGGGGAAGGACTGAGAACCTGATCAATAACATATACATGCATCCTCATAAACTCAGTAAAATAATTTTGGGCAGGAATTTCTATAAAATTTTGCAAGGAACAACTGAAATTTTTAACTTTTCACTGCCTTCCTGTTGATACTAATGCCAAAGATTCATATGTGGTTTAAGTTGACATAAGCTTAGAAGAAAAAAAATTGGATAAATGTGCCTGTATTGCTGATTAAAACATCTGTCTCTTCAGGGTATAGTTGCAAAGCTTTTTCTGGTTGCTTTCTTGAAGATACTAGTGGTTTTTCATGTGAAATGCCAGTAGTGTACTATTTCACTGTATTCATCAGGGTAAATTTTTTTTTCCACGGTACTAATATGTTTTCTTAGCAGTGTGAAGCAGTTTGTGGTTTCCATAAATATTAGGTATTAAAACTTTTCAGGAAAATAGAACTTCCAATAAATCTAACCCTCAAATACACTGTTCATTTACTTTTTGCTCTCAGGCTAAGAAATGTTTCCAAGTTTGTGGGTAGCCACCATACAGCTCTATGTCTCTTTATTTTCATTACCCATATTTACATTAAAAAAAGCCAAAAACATGTAACCTTGAAGGGTGACATGATGTGCTCTGCCATGAACTAGGTTCTTAAATTATTTCCTGAATGGATAATCTTCATGCATAACATACAAAAAAAGGCATTTGTGCCAAACTTTATGTAATTTTGTCTAGTTGATTTTTTTTTCTTCTTCTGAGGCTATACTATTCGACAGTGTGTTGGAGTCTCTGCCTTGTGAAAGGCCTCTTGTTCTATGCAAGAGCTTGCACTAACTCTAAATTATGACAACAGAAGCTCAAACCAGCAAATTGAGATGGATAATGTTTATGCTACGTCGATTTGTCATTCCACAATGATGCTCTTGCTACTTTGATTAGTCATTTTGCACAACTAAAATAGACTGACAATGTGAAAACAATCCTGTTGATAAACACAGTAGGAAGTGCATTTGACAATATTTCTTTTGATGTGCATTTTTTGATTGGTCTTTCATTTCCAAGACAGTCATGGCTTTTGATGTTTCTAGAAGGAAAGTTCTGTAGTGGAATTCCTTGAAATCTTCTACCCGTTTGTTTTTTTTTTAATCAATAACAGAATAATATAATATAATATAATATAATTAATATAATATATAATTGATATAATATTTTTATCAAACTCTTAGTGACCAGAATCAGAGTAGTCACATATCTAATAAAATTTTGTATAAACACTTTTCAGAAAATTTGTTTCAGTGCATAATATATCAGAATAAAACCAAGTATCTTCTCCTGTATCCCTCTCTTTGGAGGATGAGAAGATGAGAAAGGAAGGAAATGTCAGTGCTAATAAAAAGTCCTCAAGCCATAAAAATCAAGACATTTTTCATGTAGAACGTGGAGATCAATACTGAATCTTGTCTGTCTAGCCTGGGGCATCACTACAAAGGTATTGAAACACTGGAAATTTTCAATTCTTAGATGGGCAGAAGTATGGCTGATAGAGGAAATGATAATTTATCATCCTAGTTCTCTAATTTATTGCACCTACCCATCTCCAAATGTGAGAAATACAGATCTGATGAAAACAAGGATTTCTAATTTGCTGCCTGAATTATAAGCTTACAAAAAGATAAAAGAAGCATAAAGCATCTTTTTCCTTGCCTATGCTAGCTGCATATCACTTAGTCCATATTGTGACTCACATGACCTCTGACAATGGTCTTCAAAGCAGAACTTGAATAGAAGGAACTGTCTGCTGGCCTCAAGAGCATATTGAATGAGTTTTTCCTGGAAAGCAGATAATGATGCTACCACCTCCACTACTTCTAATAAACCTAATAATAAGCCATTTTTGTCAAAAAAAAAAAAAAATTAAATATCAAGGTATGTGCATATACAAAATATGTATAGTATCAAAGTTATGTGTGGATTCCATAAATATAGTCTTGAGAATAACTCAGTATATGAATACTCTGAGTGAAAACTCCGTTTTCACAGGTGAGTAGAAAAGAAAGTCTGAAATTGACATTGAAAGTCAAGGGATTATATTAATTTACTATTACTGTTTAGTTTTTTAAAAGTGACTGTTCAACTTGGAGAAAAAACGTTATACAAGCTGGTCACTGTATTTTTCTGACTATTAAACAATTTTGGATGTTACTGAAGTTGGCACCTCAAAAGATTTCAGAAAAAAAGGTGTCTAGTCAAACAGTCTCTCACTTCTGTTTCATGTCAGTAATGCACAAGCAGCAATATTGTGTCACAGAAGTAGGCATTTGATGGTTCGTTAGAGATAACAGAATAAGATAAACACGTGTAGATTCATGACAGCTATAGCTGAAGTGATGATCTACTTGACAGATCAATGTTCAGCCACTTGAGTAGCTCATGAGGTTGTGAAGGTATCACACTTGAGCTTCAGGGAATGGGTTTCCAGCAGCATCAATGTGCCTGGATGTGCTGATGTCTAAATCTGGTGACTCATGTTTGTGCTGGCCACTGAACTGTGTAACAGGCCACCATCTAAATCTGGCCAGAATCCTTGCTCTATCCAAAATGCAGGAGAAAATGTGAAGATACAAAGCTTTAACTCCATTGATGACTATAAGGTCTGGGCACCACCCACATGTTAGTAGGATATCCCAGTCTAAGAGTGGTAGAGTCCTGGTCTATTAGAATGACAGGAATTAACTTTCTAAGAGTACAGCATTGCTGGGTGTGAGAACTGATAAGAAAGACATAGCAGAGAGTGTGTGTGATGATCTTAAACATCTTTCATAACCTATTCGATTCTATGATTCTAGACAGCTTTCTGTCTTCTGTCCCAGACATCATGCCTTACTGGTGGACATTACTATGCAGTGCCTTTCTTTCATGTTGTTCAGGAAGTATAACTAAGCATCTGTACCTTCAACTGACAGGTTGGGGAGTGCACTGTCAGCTCAGAGACTGTTTCCCTGGATAACTTACTGTATCTGGGCTGGCGTGTCAGACTCAAATGAAATATGTCAGATCTCATGATGGCTAGAACAGCTGTTTGGAGCACCATTCAAACTTGTTGCAGGTCTTACTTCAACCAGGAGACTGCTCTTCCGGTTTACTTAGGTGAGCAGCCTGCACCATTCCCTGAGAAACTGATAGCGGTGTGGATAAGCTCTCTGGTTTTCATCTGGGTTATGTTGTCTGTTCACAGACCCATCCTTTTATTTTTCACTGCCAAGAAATAGGATACAGAAAACATTGTGACTTCATTTGTGAGTCATTCATTCGATTTCATGAAATGTTAAAAATGAATGCAATGAAGGCTTAGACATGACCTTATGGATACTGTGCCTGGAGTGTTTGTATACAGACATGCTTCCAGTGTGAGTATACATACAAGCAAAACATCTAAAAGAGGAGCAGTGCCAGGTAAGTGACCTTTCCAGTAGGAAATTATGTTTTTGTTAGATGAAATGGGTTCATTTCCCACTGTGTTTTGCTGGAGCAAGTCTCTAAAATGGTTTTCTACCTGTGTATCTGAGGGAATCATAATAATTTCATGGAGTTTTCCCTGAGATACCACAGTGATGACTGTTACACAGTGTCTGACAACAGCATGCTGATAACTCAGTTTAGGTGTCCTCTAAGGTCAGCAAGTGGCATTGCAGAGGTTGTAGGTGTCCCTTTTTACTGAGATGCATCATTCCTGGTTACTCACATGGGTCCTGAATTTCAAACGGTAATTCTCAATGTTGGCAAATAGACCTTTGCTGGAATTACTGCCACTGTGAGCTTAAAATAGAAAGGGGAAAAATAAAAAAAAAAAAAGTAAAAATAAATGGTCTGTTAATACTTAAGGGCAGATCTTGTTTAGAATTTTGGTGTGAGTTGTGTAGCTGATATCCTTGTTCAGAACTTGCTGTCATGTAGTTAGCAAACTGGAGCTAGATCCCACAGGCTACAAGAATTTGATAAATATCCTGGAAGCCTTGAAAATAGTTGAGGGGAGGAACCCAATGGCAGTTTGAGAGTTGCCCAACAGAAATTCTGCAAACTTGGTGAAATATGATATAAGTATTTTGTAAATCAGGAACCCTGAGCTTCCAGAAGTGTAAGTGTTGTAGCCAGGATGACGTTATTAGTTTGAGCTGATAGAGGTCCTTAACCAATTTTATTTTTAAAAGGCAAAGGAGGCAATGCTCAAGTAACATTCCCAGTTACATGGAGGGGGCTGAAACATTTTATAACAATATGTTGGAAGAGCTGTCCTTAAGGAAGAACAGATTCATGAGAATGAGGTAGGATGGGAGGTCTGTCTTGAGTATCAAGTTGAGGTTGTCCTTCACCAGGTATGTCTATAGACCCTAACATCTTGCTTCTCCTCCTACACCACCCAAAAGCCATAATGTGTTCATATCCTGCACCTGTAAGTGTGTATGCTTATAAATGCTCTACTTTAAAAGCCTGATCATACTTGCTGCTTTTCATTGGAGGATTGTAGCATGTGGGTAGTCTTAAGGTGATCAGTGCATCCCTCCACTGATCATTTGTTGAAATATCATAAGATGTCAAAGTATGGAACACTGCACCACTGTCTTTACTGAAGAAGTCACAATATTCCAATCATAGATCCTTGATAGTCATTTAAACTTTTTATGTAATAACACTATAACAGGATGTTTTGTACAGCATAAATCAGAGTAGCTGTTCAATAAAAGACATGCTTCATGTGAGATCCCCATGGCTAATGTGCAGCCAGTGCTTCCCCAGGCTGGAGATCCCATGGTCTTTTGGTGGCATTTTAACTGTCTGTAATGAGCTAATGTGGTTCAAAAAAAACATATCTACCCTGGTGGGTTTTGTAGTTCAATAGGCAGGCTGAAAATATCCATTTTAATAAGACATTGACCTTCTTCAGGTTTTGTCTTTGTGAGTGTGTGCTTGGGTTCAAACACTGTACTATTCTGATGTGTCTTACCTGACCTGTTTCAGAAGACATTAAGCTATTGTAAAAGATGCGTGATGATTTTCTGAATATAGTTAGCTATTTTAATAATCTTGAAATTGCTGAAGTCCCAATAGTTCATTGCCCTGAACAGTATTTTAATAGAAATTATTCTACAGTTGTTGCTTTAATTATTTTTTTTTAAATTTATTCCCTTTTTTGCAGATTAAGAAATCTTATTTATCTGTTCTTAATGGACATGAATAAAATAAAATGTAATAAAATGGCTAATTTGAGATTGCTCTCATATATACTACCAAAGTGTCCTGGGTTCAGCAGTTGCAGTCAGTTTTTCTTCTCTGTAGTAGCTGTGTTT
>JBAFWW010010964.1:0-10802 GCA_036873685.1 Agapornis canus | reverse complement strand
CTCTTAAGTGCTGCTCAATAGCACTCAGTATGAACTTTTCCATTAACTTTCCCGGCACCGAGGTCAGGCTAACTGATTAGATTGTTTGTATTATATTGTTCTGAGGTATCCTAGAGTGCTCAGCCCTCCTAGCCTGGTTCTTTGTATCAGAGTTTAGGAGTAGTGGTAAAGATTTGTGGTATCTTTATTCAGTTTTCTTGGTGTCTTAGCATGTATCTCTGTAATAGGTGTAATAATACATTCATTCCATCAGAAGGTAATGAGATTTAATGTCACAGAATTTGAAGTGTTTCTACAAGGCAGGTTAGGTGCATGGCAGAAGGTCTGCATTTGGTGAGTGGAAGGAAGAAGCCTTCAGTCTGCTTTTTGATCCGCTGGCAAAAGTTAATGAGTACCAATAAACTAAAGTAGGTTTGTGTTGAGAGAAAGGTAAGCATAAATTTTTACCTCCTTGTAATCCTGTTAAAGAGTAGGAGATGTACTCAGCTCTCCTTTCCATCTGGAGCATGCTGGAGCAGAACTGAAGTTCTGTACTGCTTTGCTGAGGTTCCAGATAACCCAGTTTCTTCCCCATCTTCAAACCCAAACAAATTAAACCACCCAAAAGCCCTGTTACTAAGAGTGGACTGTGAATTCATAATTTTACTTTATTTATTCTTTTACAAGACAATTTTGCATTCATCAGAAAGCTTCTTTTTAAACAGTGGTGTTTGCCACTTTGAGAATGCAGCAGGTTTTGGCTGCAAAAGTTGCCTGTGGATCACAGTGATTTCCTGTGGGGTACTCCGTGTTGGCTCAGCCAGCATCAGACCAGTCTCTTACTGTGGGACATTGCTAGCCACACACAGGAGTAAGCTCAATTCAAGAAGCTGTCATTATGCAGAGGCTGGAGGGGAGGGTGGAGGAGAGAGAAGGTCTGCTGGAAGCTAACCCAGTGATCCAAGCAACTGGCAGGGTACGAAGGCGGGTGATAATCCCTCTGGGGAGCTGTCATACCCACGTCACTGCAAAACAGGTCTGTGCAGGCTGCAGGATGCAAAGGCCTCCAGGCACACAAACCTTTCTTGCCGAGCAGCAAGGGAGCTGCAGCGTGGATTTTGAAGGCTACATTTGTGTTGGCTGAGTTCCTTGTTCACAGAGGAGGAAAGGCTAAAGACCTCAGGCTATTGCTGGGTGGTAGCTATTTCAATTTGAAGACGTGTAGCTGCCTGAGAACAGCATGCTTTTGTTTTGTTTTGTTTCTTCTTTTTTTTTCTCTTCTGGTGGAAGTTTTGTTAATTCATTGTGATTATGTTTAAGCAGTTGGCAGAGATGTGAATAGATGCTTTACTTCTCCAAAAGGCTTATGGAATAGAATTGCATAACTTTGTACTTTTCCTATGCAAAGTAGAATAAATTGGATGTAAATAGTCAGTCTCTGAAAGATTCCATGATTTCTTCCTACTCCTTTTTATACCAAATAAATCCAGTGACTATAAAATGACCTCTGCTGCCATGAGTTGCCTGACTGAGGGAGGAAAGAGGAGAAGCTTGTGTAGAGATACTGTGGCAAAGCAGGAGCTGGAAGTCCTGTCCTAGGAGCTCTAATAAGGTTGCAGCTAGCAGCAATGTGTCCTGAACAACAGCTCTCTTTTAAATCTTTTAAATGGTGTTTGTGTGCCCTCCAGAAAGTTATTACATTCTTGCATTCTTGTTTCCGTGCTGTTAGACTGTTTAACTGCACCCCCTCCCCACCCTCACTCCCCTTTTTTGTTTTCTGGATGTGATGAAAATAGGTACAGCTGAAATTCCTCTGAGGCAAGGCCAGTGCTTGTTGCTAGAATGCTTATAGGATTAGGAAGTGTCTCTCAATAGGTTTCCAGTGGTTTGTGTGTAAACATGTTAGTCAAGGAATTGTACCAAATTCTGGTGATACTGGATGAGATGTGAATTCTGACAGCTCCTGGCACAGGGTCTCTTCTTTGCCTTCAGTCAAGGTAGCTGCTATGCCTTTGTGTGCCATCTACTTCCCTCTAACATGAGCATAACTGTTACAGCCTACGCCTCTGTCATGTAGAAGCAAGATGGCTGTAACGGGTACTTTTTCTTTCAACTGATTTGGATTAGATGCAGTTGTTAAATGTGGGCACTTGTCTACTGCTTACACCTACAGTGAACGAGCTTCATGTTTTCTTCATTAGCTTCAGTGGTTTAAGTGCAACATGTAAAGTGACTTCTTGAGTATCTTTCTTAGTTAGGCTTTGATTAAACACCAGAAGTGTTGTTTGACTCTGAACAAGGGAATTTAATTTCTTATAAGGCGTTTTGCTTGTGATGGCTAGGCTCTGTAGAATCCTTGACATGATCTTCATTCTTCCCTGCAGAAAACCGAGATGTTGCTCTGGCTGGGAGCATAAGGCACCTCCTGGGACGAGTACTGGGTGGTGTGGTGATTTGCTTGCATTCGAGATGATAAACTCTGGGGCTTTCTCATCTTTATGTGGGTTGTATGAGCCAAAATAGTTTACATTTTCTAAGAATGAAGATGTCTGTGTGTGTATTTAGTATTCTGGTATAGTAATAGTTGTGATGTATATATGTTTGGTTTGGTCCTGGTGCCCAGAAAAGTCTTGATTGTGCAGGGGCTTTTCACTGGACAAGGCCTCACCCCTGTGAGGTGAGCCCCTGCAGAACACTGCTGCAGTAGCCAGCTTTGAGTGCCTGGTAGCTGTGGGCACTTGAAATTCTCTCTTTAAAACTGTTGTTTTGTTTAGGAGCTCTCAGTATTGCAGTTCAGACTTAGCTTTTTTTCTGTCTGTAACTCCCTGACTTCACTGAAAATGCTCAGTTTTTAAGGAAGGTTTCTTCCCTGTGACCATGAGGTACAAGGCCCGCTGAGGTCAACTTTTGTGGTAAATGGCAACTGATACTGAAGGAAGTCTGCACAAAGAAACAGGAGTTGAAGAAAAAAAATAATTCAGGGCATAGCTTAAGTGAAGATCACAAATACCCTGTTTTTATGGCAGATGGTAGTAATTTTGGGTTCTTTCTTGAGCAAACTGATGCCAGTCTTGAGGAGCTATAACAAGTTTCCAAGGAGAAGGCTGCGGTTCTCACAGCTGTTTGAAGCATACTGTTTCAGCCTAGTTTTCTCACTGTTCTCCTTTTCTGTTTTCAGGATCGCTGCCTGCCCCATCTGGCTTTGTGGTATTGCTTGGTGCGCTTTCCTTTTGCTAGTGCCTCAACAATAGTCACCATTGTTTTGACCCATTACTGGCCCTTGGATGCCTCTTTAAAAGCTCTGCGCTTCAGGGAAAAGGAGAGGTGCCTTATCAGGGACCCATATGAAGAAAGCCAGATCAGTAAAACTTTTTTCCTCCTCCTCCTCTTCCTCCAGCATGCTGAGTCAGCATTCCAGACCTCCATTTGTACTTGGTGCTCTCTGGTGACACTGCTTGAGTACAGTGAAAACCACAAAACACATGGGCTAATAAGGGCAGAGTAATTTAGGGTTATTGTAAGTGTCCTTGTGCTTGCTTTCCCAGCTCAATCGGAAGCATTTAATAAAGAGTTTGCCTAGATAGTGATGCATGAGAAATAGGGAATTCTGCTCCATTCTTTTAACAAACAGCCATTTCATGAGTGAGTGGGGTTTTTTTTTTGCCTTTTGGTACATTCCAGAAGACCTCATACCTTTGCTGGTTACTGATTGATAATTTTGTGCTGAGCTCTCTTTAGTTTTGCAATAAACTAACAAGGAGGCTGAGACAACAAGTTTACAGAAAATGACTTATTTTACTCAACTAGATTTACATGGATGACAAAGTCAGATTTAGTAGTTTCAGTGTGGTCTTAGGAAGCTCAGGAGGAGTGCTTGAAAAACCGTACTGTATAAATAACCAAACAAAAAATAGTTTGCTTATTCTCCTGTGTAAAGGAGTCAGATTTCAGTTCTTAGGCCAACCTTCTCCCAGGACCTGCAGGGGCTTTCAGCATACACAGGAACTCTGCTATTCCCAACAAGTGGCAGCGCTGGGAGTTTAGGCACCTTAAATAAGTGTTTTTACTTTTATAATGTGCTTTCAGAAAACTAGCATCTGCTGAAGTCACATCAGTGAAGAAGATTCTATTTTCAAAACATGTAAAGATTTCAAGAGAATATAAACAGCAGTGTTGACTTCTGGATTAAGCTTAGAAGAAGTAAAAGTCTGTCTAGAACACGAATGCTATTTTCCTTGAGAAGTTCCTTCTTGTTTCTGGTTTTTGGTTTTTTTTTTTTTTCTTTTCCACTTGAAAATGTGTTCCCACTGTCTCCATGTGTTTATCTCCAGGTTTTGTAACTGTAAGGAAGAGGATTCTGTCATAACATTTTTAATGATTGTAAGGGGTTGTTATTTTACAATCTTAGGTTGCTATGCTGAAGTAAAAATCTTTATAAGATTGGGAAATCATGTGGTCAGTCAACTGTATGGTATTTTAAGTGCCAGGCTTTTTTCCAGAAATTATTTTCAGATTTGAATCTGAGTGAATTTCTACAGTATTTGTAATTCTGTCAGAATTGGGAGTCTGAGGACAGTAAATTTTCACTTGTTAAATAGCTAGCTTAACCAGTTGCAAGTGAATAGACTGAAAGGTTAAAGGCAGTGGTTCATTGAACTCCATAGGAGACTGTGTGAGGCAAGTTTCCAGTGTTACTGAGCTGTCTAGCTGACCTTTTTTGTCTTTTCTTTCCCTTCCTCTTTTAGCAGTGGAGGCTGTTTTCTACTCATGCACAGTCACTGGCTAAAGAAGCCCTACACTGTTCATCAGAAAGTAGAAACAGAAGGCAATCGCACAATCTCCCTACCTGTTGCACATGTCAGCACACAGTTGTGTGTGGAGACATGTAAAGTTTTTCGTGAGTTTTAGTGCCTTGGCAGTAATGAAAGTACCCCTGGCAATGAAAATATTTTGTTCTCTTAGTTGGTGTTGGAAATGGAAGTTTCTCTTAAAATACTGGATATTGTATAAGATACAATGTACTTAAAATACTATGTATTTCAGTGTGATAACATTAAAATATCACTTAGCAGTATTCTCACTGTTGAGTGTTCTGCTGGAAGGTAATAAATTCATGAGTGCCATTGAATCTCTTAAGCAGAAACTGTGCTTGGCTGGTAATGATGTCCAGTATCTCTTAGAAGGAATCACAACAGAGGCAACTTTTCCTTACCTACTTAGACTGAGGACTTGGCAGGTCTCCTGTACTAAACAGGGTAAATCTGATCTGCATGTTAATGGCAGATCTCCAATGAAAAGTTGAGGAAGTGCTATTGCTAATTCAGTGCAAGGCACTCTTTCTAGCAAGCCTGCTTCGACTTGTGACCCCAGCCTGTTCCTGGGCACTGTTTAGTGGTGAGAGGTGGTTTCTTTCAACTGTGGCACCAACAGACAAAGGGAGGTACTCAAAACTTCTTGTTAGTGATCTGTAAGATATGGCATCATTAAAATCAGAACTGGCATTATATTCTGTGCACACACAGACAAAGCAATGTGTGAGACCCAGCTGACTGTGTCCATCCACAAATGTGATTACTCATCAGAAAGTCACACAGCTGTTTTACTCCAGATCTCCTTTGTCTGCCTGTATGTTCTCTCCATATCCCACTCAGGCTTAACTGTTCCCTCAGAACACCGATTTTCAGCTCTCTGAATATGTTGAGCCATTTCAAAGGGTAGCAGAATGGAGTGTAAGCATGTCTTTCAGGGGAAATTTTACTACATTGTTGAGATGTGACTCTGAAATTGTGTGGTATCAACATTCCGGGCTTCAAGTTGAATGTCTGTAGGATTGGAGACTCCTGAAAACTTGGGGCCTTGTTTGAAAGCCACCATTCACTGCCAAAGTATTCATGACAGAAGTTTTACTCTGGGAAAAATAAATGAAAACTCAGCTCTTCCTAGTAAGGGCATGTCATTGAAGTTTTGAAGATAGATGTATGTAATCAGAGGTCTTCCCTAAATCCAAGTGCCTTAATATTTTTCTTTGTAAGTGGATCTGGGTAAGGGCCAGCTTTCTTCCTCTTGTTAGTGACCTGTAGCTTGTTTGAGCCAGTGAGAGCTGAAGTACTCTGCACACCTGCAGAGTGAAGTTTGACCTGTAATCGGGTAGTTGCACAAAGATGGATACTGGTTTTTGATAATGGTACCTATACCCGATGGAAGAATTCTGCAGTAAGCAAGCCTGGAGAAGTGTGACAGGAATTTTGAAGCCAAATTTAGTGCTTAGCTAATAGCCTCTTGGCTCGTACTTGCGGGAGAACTGAGTATCTGTGTTGGCTCTGCAGGCTTGCAGAAATGAAGAATAATTTTCAGTTAATTCCAAAGTAAGCACTCTGTACATGCATATGGCTTCATCTCAGAGGAAGTGTGCTTCAGAAAGATAGTATTTAAACATTTATTTAAGCAAACGTTTAACTATCAGTGAAGTCATGGAATAAGAATACAGTCAATTCCCATCCTCAGAGCAAGCCAGAGGGTAAGACTATTTTAAACAGTGTTAAGAGGGTGTCAAGGGTATTGTCAGTGTTGAACAGTAATTGAAGGACACATCAGAAATTGAAATCTAAGTTCTGAGGTGTAGCTTGAGTTAAACATAAATGGTGAAGACTTTCAGTCCTACAACTAACAGTGCTGTGGAGTTCTTGACTGCAAAGAGAGCCAAAAAATCTGGAAGATTTTTTTAAAGTGCACTTGCATTATTCTTGTTATTTTTTTCTTTCTTGGTTTTTGAAGGCTTTGAAGTTGTTTCCTTTGAAAAGGAGAGCAATATGAAATGTGGTGTGCTTAGGTCTCTTTTTCTTTAAAAAAATGATCCTTGAGCATAGTAGCTTTTCTTTAAAATGTGGTGGGTGCATAAAAAATAAAATATGTGATGGCATGGTACAAAGATTATCTTGGCACAGGTCTGGGATGACTGAATTGCTTACATGGCTTTTGACATTTGTGAATAAGATGATCATTGCAAAAGCATGCCAATGAAAGCTTCATACCTCACTAGAATGTGTGTTTAAGTTTTTTAGCATTTTCTATTTCATTACATCTTCTAGTACCAGATTGAGGTAAATCTTCAGTGTTGTACCATATTGTTGGTGTATCTTAAGCCAGGTTGCCAGAGAAGCCTCTGTGGATAAGCAAGGCTGTGGGTTTTGTGGCACAGTGAAAAAGAAGCTAAAACAGTGTTGAGAAGGAAAATTCTCACATGCCATTCCTTATCCATTCTCACTGTTGGCTGCCTACTCCTTTCATTTGCTTTGAACCAGCTGTGGTGTTCATCCTATCACAAGGATGAACCCGTTCACTAAAATGGAAGAGAAGTGCCTTGGCAAGAAGAAAGGAAAAAGTGACTTTTTTTCACTTTCTTTGTTAGTAAATTATTTCATCTTACCTTGTAATCTGATCAACAGGGCAGCCATCAGTGTCTGCAGGGGGCTGTGTGTGCCATGCCCTTTCCTGTCTGCTTTTTCAGTGCTTATAGATTAATGCAGCAGCTCTGGGGGAAACAGCAGAGTGTGTGATGTGTTTCTTGTGTGTTGTCAGTATCACAAGTTGTACTTTAAGAGCCTTAGCCTAGGTGTAAGACCAAACATGGCTGTTATCTACCATGTCTGTATTCACTGCAGTGGTCATAAATGCCTGGTCCCAAAAGCTGGGCAGGGTGGTGATAGTCAGCAGATTGTCCAGAGCTTGCAGTCATTAATGGAAGAGCAGGAGACACATTGCTATGGAGCTCTGAAGGTCTCAAACTCTTGTTGAATAGATGAAGATTTGGCTTCCAGACTTTTCAGTTTAGTCCTGTTGAGACAGTCCGTAAAACTATCGGGCACCACTGTGCCTGCTTATAAGCACAGAGTTGGGTGGGATATGAGCACGGGGGAAAATTTGTGGTCTTACTAAAGGCTGCATACTCCACCACATTGTTGGTAGCTCACATCATGTTACCTGAAGAAGATGCAATGCTCTACGGCACTGCCACTGTGATTACAACTCTGCTCAGATACAGCTTATGTGGAATCTTGAAAAGCAAAATGGAGAGTGTATCATACTGTACTACTGAAAGTAATTCATGATCATGAACATGAAAGGAATTCATGATCACAGGGAGGGAGGAGAAGTGGAGTAAAGAGCAGAAAAATTCCTCTTCATTTTAGCGATGGCAGACTTCATTTATTCCAGTAGCATCATGAATCTGCATCCACAGAGTACTGTATAGGATTCCTTTCTTCCTGCCTCCCATGTCAAATAAAACTGAAGACAGGACATTAATTTCAAAGAGAGTTTGTTTGGAGTGGAGTCTGTTCTTAGTAGGAGCAGAAGGATAATTTTGGTTCTTCTAAGATAAAAAAAAAAAAAACCAAACCAACACACAGTGTTTTTGTCAATCTGCAAAATGGTGACCAATTGCAATTGCAGCTGCTTAGAGAGCCAAATCATTAGAAGATAATTGTGCTTATGCCTGTGCTATTCTTTCTGTGATGTTCACAGCGTTTGCCTTAATGCTTTCTGTTGCTAGAAATAAGTACATGTTCAAAGGTGTAATAAACTGTTCATCTCTTGCAAGTAAAACCACTGCTTATGATGCCAGAGTGGGTGCCACAGTCTGTCATTTATCAAAATACTGAGATCCTGAAAAACACTGTAAAATCGTGTGTAGAGATAGCCCTGTTAAATTTAGAACTCTTGTGCTTCAGCTCAGTGGGGATGTATCCCTGCAGCACATCTATCCACGGCACTGTGTTTCAGCCAAAGGAAGTGGATAAATTGTGTAGAAATTACTAGGAAAGTAGATTTCCTATTTGCCTGTGAAGAAAATTATGCTTTTTTTTTTTTTGTAAGGGAGTGTGAAATTGTTCACTGAAGAAAGAAGCTCTTCCAAACAGTAGTTTCATTTTAGACAATTGTATGTAGCAACATACTGTCACTTAGTATTTTGTTTTTATATCCCTTTTCCTGCACACCTTGCAATTATCTCTTTCAGTTCCTGCACATAGTTAAGGGCTTTCTGAGTGCTGAAGTTACTGAAGGTCAGAGTAGAGAGTGGCCTGGATGCTGTGCCTGGAGGATCCTAGTCCTTGCCTGGGCTGCTCTTTACCCTCCACTAGCTATAAAACTCATTTCCCTTCCCCCTCTCCCTGTCTGCAGGTTATCTTGACGAATCAGATTACCACATCGTTGAGCAATGGCCTTGCCATCCAAGCAGACCTGGTGTCTCCAGCTGATGATTTGTCCCTGTCTGAAGGTAAGAGATCCCTTCTATCAGAACTGAAAGTCTACACTGATACAAATCCACATTGTTACTTGCAGTGTTCTGGTGATGTCTGGGAACAAAATTATTTTTCCGTTTTTCTGAAAATCCATTTATAAATAAAAAGAAAGTAAGTGTATTAACTAAAAGATCTTGTGTTTTCTAAGGGCTGGGGATGAATTTTTAAGCCATGTCAGTTTTATGTTTCTCAGCATTGTACTTTTATTCTCATGCATTTAAAGCATTATTTTGTGTCTTCTGAAGCTGCTGCTGGAGTTATAACACAGGCTAGGCTACAAATTTGATGTTATCTAATGATTATGAGTGATTCCAGAGAGAAACAGGAGGTTGCAAATGAAGGACAGCAAATAGTTCTGTCCCTTGCATTATGCTTGTCTGGTTTTAAATACAATGCCTCAAACTGCAGCTCTCAATGTTGTGTGAATGTAACATGAGGGTTTGTGTGATGCCATATAGTACGCTACATCTTCATATTTCCTTTTTTTGCACAGAATTAGAGGGAAGCACACATTTTGGGGTTATAGTAAGGACTTAATGTGCTAACAAAAAATGGTAATTCTGAATGAAGGTTTGCAAAATGATATAATGGTCAGAGTACCCTCAGCCAGGGACAGATGCAGAGAAATTTGCTATTTAGAGTTCAGTTCATGCACAGACTCAAATGTCTGATGTAAAGCAATGCTCATCTTTCCTGAAAAGGCATGGTAATATCATGAAGACTTCCTACTTCCTATAATATGAGTATTTCCCCTCTTTCTTGTTGCACTTTCATATGCTTCTGGTCAGCTGATATTTACTCTGGCTGATCATGGACAGCCTTCTCAAGCTTCTCTGACTTAACACAGGAAGAGCTTGGTGGCAAAATCATCAACTAAGCAGTGGTTAAAAACTTGACATTATTTCTGCAATTTATTTTAATGAACATAAGAAAGGGGTTGATGGTAGATTAAACAAAATGTTGAAGAGCAGCACATAACTTCAGTGTAATGCCTTAACACTGATTGATGTGTTTACCTCGTAATTTTGTCAAGAGGAGCTTGAGCAAAGCAGGCCCATTAAATCATTTTGCAATTGTGCTTGTGGCTTTTTTTGGCTCCATCCCTTGCCAAAGTATCTCAGAAGTTTATTGCTTGAAAATCACTCCCTACCTCTGTCAGAAAGAATTGAAATTTGGTAACTAGGTTTGGAAGAGGATGGCATAATTTTTCATCTTTATTATTTCCTTCTTGGCATGAAGATATGGCACATTGTCTCATTAAATGCTCTTGATCACAGTACTTGTGCTTTTCTTTGGTCTTTAAATTTGCTCTGTATGAGCCACCTCTGAAAAGAAAGGCATAGCTGACTCTGAAGTGGAAGTAATAACAAAATATATTCTCAGTAATACTTTCTTTTTTTCTTTGTGGTTAAAATACTTGAAAAGTGGAAAAAAGTATGGAACAGTTACAGAACCACAGAATCCTAAAGGTTGGAAGGGACCTTGAAAGATCATCTAGTCCAACCCCCCTGCGAGAGCAGG
>JBAFWW010010963.1:0-10960 GCA_036873685.1 Agapornis canus | reverse complement strand
CAGGGATGGAGCATTCACAACCTCCCTGGGCAACCCATTCCAATGCCTCACCACCTTCACAGTAAAGAATTTCTTCCTTATATCCAATCTAGACTTCCCCTGTTTAAGTTTGAACCCATTACACTTGTTTGTTGAAATGCTCACATTTCTGTAGGCAAAGCTGCTCACACTGCATGCATAAACCAGTCTGAGGGTGTCTAGAAATGTTAACTATTGGTGAATCCTGCAGTACAAAGGGAAAAGTATTTAAGTTTATTTTTAACTTTTTTGGTATTTGATTTGTTTCCTTTAGCATGGCCAGCATTTGGTGATAACATTAGCACAGTTGGCCAGCGTTTGAACTGTAGCAACAGTTGTGGAGATTATGAGGACAAGAAGCAAGGAGTATCACGTACTACTTTTCAAAGTCAAAATATGGAACACCAAAGAAATTGTAAGGATTCAAAAAGTTTGTAAATTTGCTGTATCACTGTTCATTTGAGCTCTAATGTCAAAAACTGAGGTTATAGATAGTCTTTTGTAAACCAGGTTGTATAGAAAATGCATTTCAAGTGTGGTTTCCTCATTTCTAATCTTTATATTTATGCTGCCAAGTTGGTTTTTTTTCTGACATTAACTGAAGTTAGACTGCCAATTAAAATGACAAGTGAAGTGATAGTACATGGCATGAAAAAAAGGACCAAGCTATTATATATCTCAGTCTGAATAAATGAACAGCTTTAAAAATAAGTTTGGTTTTAAATTACTCTGTTCATTGGTAAAATTAAGGAGCTTAAACTATTACACTAAACATTTCATTTTTAACTACGTCATTTTAATGCATCCCAGGAGCTACTGTCCCCTACCTAAGTCAGTTTAAGGAGCACATAGTTTCACTGTCTCTTGTTCACAGCTCCCTAAAAGTAGTGAAAAAAGATATCAAATAATTATGTTTTAGTGACAAATAGAAAATTAAATAAACACTGAATAATGAAGATCTTTGTCCCAGTAAGACTTTTTGTTTTCTCCGTATCTTGTTTCAACATTAAACGAGGGCAGTTTTGTCTGTTTTATAGGAATGATGGAGCTGAGCAATGGATGTAAACTTTACAATCAGATCTGTAAATCCTAAACAAAAAAAAAACAAAACAGACCACCACCACTTGCTTATCCTGTGATGCCCGTAAAATGCTGTAAAATTGAAGTTTTCATGTTTTGGGGCTTGAAGCTGAGGTTAGGAAAGAAGGTTCTGATCTGGGGTAGGTTTCAGAGGGGATCCAACATTGCATGTCACTCATGGTCTAAGACAGAATTGCTCATGAAGCTTCAAGTTTATATTTGGGAAAATTCCAAAAGACAAATTCTGACCTTTCTTGGATTTTAAATCTTGGAACATTCAGACACCTCTGATCAGGTCTGTGTGATGACAAAGTAGCACGTTCAAGAGAAACCCTTCTTAACTTATCTTTCTTCTCATAAAGCATAGAAAAGAGCTCCAGAATTAAAACCATGGAATCAGATAATTTGTGAACTAAAGAGCTATCTGCCAGACTTTTACCTGTGATTATTTTTGCCAGGCTAAAGCCTGAGATGAGAGTGTAAAGCGTAACAGAGTTGTCAAGAGTCCCAAGTTGTTGAGATGCTGCAGCTTGCCTGGTAAAGAACATTTTGCAGCAGCAGCAGATGTAGATGGTGGGCTCTCAGTTTACCAGAATACTTCTCAGCTGAGATGGTTTAGTAGTCCCCTCACTTCATTGCTGCGTGTTCTGGTAGAAAGTAAGTAGTCAGGCTCTGCTAAATCATCTTTTCTGTTGAGAAATTTCAGATGAACCAGATTAAATAGCAAAAGTAAATTGTGCCCTTCTTTTGTCACAGACTATAATTTTTACTTGCAAGTAGTGCAGCCAGTTTAGGAGTACACAATATATGTCATCCACTTTGGTGGACAATTTGAGGGACTGCTAATTTAGATGGGAAACTGCATTAAGTGCTTTTAGCAGCAATTGTGTTTGATATATGCTTTCCATGGTTTGGGTTCAGATGTCAGTGTATAACATTTTAGAAGAAAAAAACATGTACCAAAGTGTAAACTACATTATTTATATTATGTGCTTTATTTTTTTTAAGGTCTTGCGGAGCCAGCATCTAGTTTTGCGTGGACAAATAATTTAGATTTCTTCTCACAAAGTGTGCGATCGGAGGATGCAGTTGTAATTGTTGGTAAAGGTATTACAAAACCAAAATTGCCTCCTATATCTCATAATGTTGTTAAAATGAAGGAAGATGTACCTTTATAGAGTGGGAAAAGGAAAATAGATTCTGTATATTTTAGATTGTGAACAATCTCCAGTTTAAATGGAAATATAAAGAATTACACGTCAAAGTTTTGCAGTTCCTGTATATGCTGTTCTATTCCAACAACAAAGATGTCAGAATGTTATGACTATTAGGTCTTGGTTCCAGTCCAGTGTGCCCTCATGTACATACATCCACTCTACTCAGTAGAATAAAGTAAGAGTAGTTATGGATGGAGATTGGCGGTAATAGTATAATAGCAGTGATTTATCTTCTTGAATTGCATTTGGTTTTCTTTAGGCTTTACTAAGTTCTGCAGAATAAAATGGTTATTTTGGTGAGGGCACAACCTGATATACCTTTCAGGTGTTTCTGAAAATCCTCCTGCACGAGCGTACAAACAGTCTCTAGCATGTATAGCTAATGGAGATGACCACGCTTTGAATGAGACGAGTGAGCAGTCATCAGGTACCTGTGGGAGAAGCATCCAGCAGAACAGAGCTTCTCATTTCTACATTGAAAATGAAGAAGAAGAAGTAAGAATTTCCGAACTTGTTTGTTGTCTTGCTTCCTGGTTTTATGTGTATGAATACAGCTCAGTACAGTTTTGTAGTCTCTATGTTGTGGTAAACAAGAGGTTAATTAAAATAGCCTATAGCCAGCAAGCTGCTTCTCCTTCCTTTTTCTTTTTGGTTCCACTTGAATATAACAGCAAATTGCTGTATCAGAAGCTTCCTACCTAACTTGGATGTCTCTGGGAGAAGGGCTGCAGGAGATAATGAAGCTGGAAAATGTCCTCTTTGACTCCCACAGCACATGGAAATGTGGAAGGAGGAACTGGCTGGGTTTGATCATGTCTTCTTTTTTTTCAATGGATGCATTATTCTGGCTCTTTCATAAGTTTTTTTTAAAAACTAGTGTCTGAATAGCTGTCCCGTAATACTGCTTCCTTGAGGAGTGCTGCTGCTTTATTAAATGCTGTTTACATCTGTTAAAAAGTGGAACAGGTTTTATCTGAATGAAGTGTGATGCAAATTTCAGAAAATTTGAAATTTAAATCACAAGTTTTTCTGAAAGCATTTAAAATAATGTTTTAAGATGACTAAAAAGTTAATGGTAAACAGTGTCTTAACTTTCTGATTTTCACTGAAGATGTGAATACTTGGAGGGATCAGGTTCAACGGAGTAAATGGAGGAATGTGTTAGATGGTTCTAATTTTCCTGAGAAACCACAGAAGTCTTAAACATGTAAAAAAGCAGGGTCAGATCACACTGTTAAAAGACCACTGTTAAAAAAACCCAACTAACAGCTCTGTGTGCCTAAATGTGAGTTATTCCAGCCTGTGTATTTGTTAGCTAAAACTCCAGGAAACTACACAACGCTGCCAAGGAATAGAAGATCTTTTTTCATAGACCTTAGTTCTCTAACTGCTCAGATATTCAAGAGTAACTGATTATTTACCTTAAATGTTTAACCCTGTAATGTTGCTTCTTTTTGGCTCTAGGACCATTTGCTGTGCAAAAAGCACGCATTCAGTGCTTTTTGGGCTTGGATTTAATATTTGTGTGAATAATTTCCTTTTGCTCTGTAGAGTACTGGTAAAAACAATAATTTTCCATGCTTACCTTAGACAATATAAAGCACTGGGTAAGTTATTGAGTAATTTGTGCATCATATTGCATATTATAATGGATGAATTAATTTTTTGCAGAATAGTGTTACCTTGTCAAAATCTGCCCAGGGTAAGATTAAACGGAATAGAAGAAAAGAAAAAGAATACAATCATAAAGAATATCAGGATGTCACAGACCTTGGAGGAAAGGATCAAAAACCTTGGGAAAACCTCAAACCGAATGAACCAGAGATAATGACAGCAGAAAGTGAGAGTGTTTGTCTTGACTAATACACTTCCCAATGCTGCTGAAATGGACATGAAAATTCTGTGATAACTACAAAAAAATTGTGACTGTTTAGTGTGAATGGGGTATTACTAGAATTAGTTTTACACTGTAGTTTACTCTTTAAGCATTTGCTGTCAGCCTTATAAAGCGAATGCTGGAGAATAAAGTGCTTATGGGAAATCCTTGAAAGATTAGTTAAAAAAAAATTCAAAAGACAAGTTAGGACTGGAAATATTTGTGGGGTTTTTTGTTTTGTTTGTTTCTTCTGGTTAATTGTTGTTGTATTTCAGCCTTTTCCTACTGTTTTCTAGAGTTAAATCTCTGTGGGGATATATTGACATCAAGAAATGCATCCTTGTCATTAGAAAATGTGGCCTCGAATCCTTCATTAAAAATGACATCCAGCTTCAAGAAGACAAAATGTCCAGCCTTGCTACAATCTGATAAGCTGTTTAACTAAATACTATTAAAATATTTGGATGTGTGGAGTGGGGCAGTTCCAAAATACACTTGGGTTTATTATGAGTTATTTGTACAACAGACAGTCCTGAGGTGTTCTAGAAAGTTAGTAATTTTGGAGTGTTGGTGAGTGGGATTTGAATTCACCAACATGTGCATTTGGTTTTGCACTAAACAATCCACTGTTTTTGTGTTTGTGACTCTTTAAAGTGGTGACTGTTTGAATGAATAAACTAGTGAGTTACCAAGTTTGTGACTTGGGAAAGCTCTCCTTTTGAAAACCTGGTCCCTTAGTAGCAGCAGTCTATATCTCAGACTTTTTATATTTCCTTCCTTGGAATGAATTAGTTTTTTCAGATTATGCTAATTATTTCTTATGCTTCATGACTTCCAGATGAAATTTCTCTTAAGGCACAAGGATACTATGAAGACAAGAGCCCATCAGTCACAGGAGTCATGGACACATCAGAATTGCGGCCCTTTTCAAAGCCAGAAATGGCACTGACAGAAACGTTGACACTTCTAGCTGATGATGACTGGTAGGTGTAAACCTCTGTCTGTAACCCGTATATAATGTAGAAGGCATTTATTTTGACAACTTTAAAAACAAACAAACAAACAAAAAACTCAAACTAAAATGGCAAAAAGGACATAATGTAAAAAGTAGTGAGAAGGATTGCAAGTCATATATGAGAAAAAGAGAAAAATGTTTTTTTTCAGTCTAAACCTAAATTAAACTGTGACTATTGTAATTTGAGGCTTGATAGATAAGCTTTCAGAGGCTTGTGGACCTGTGTAAGTTTAAGCATTGATCCGGAGAGGGCCCCCATCAATATCTTCTTGTCACTTCCTGTAGAATATAAGGCTTCAGTGGGCTCTGATTGGTGAAATGGGGCTACTGTGCTGCTACCTTTTCAACTCAGGGAAGGAAAGTAATGCTTTAATTGCCACTAGTGCAAGCTGTGAACAGAACTGTAGGAAAGAATTGAGAGACTAGTATGCTAAAATACCCCTACTACTGCATTAAAAGAAAGACTCACATTGAAAGAATTTTGTACATTATATGCCATTGCTTAATTTTACAATCGAACTTGTTTGCTGTTTCATTTCTTGGAATTCTAGGGTTTAATATTTTTATAAAATATTGCAAATTGAATCAATTGCATTTGAATTATTTTTTTGTTTGTTTTTCACATAGGGAGAAGAAAATGGAAGGTCTGAACTTCGTTAGATGTTTGTCTGCCTACCATGCGACTACTCTGACTGCAAAGCTACATGAAACAAGCATGGCTGTGGCTCAAGAGGTTATACTTTACTATCGAAGTATTTCATTGACTGTGTGGGTATATGTATTGTATAGCTCTCAGATAAGCTGAAATCTGGTAAGGATGAGTTTGTGTTCAGCAAAGGAGCTCAAACTTCAGATACCAACACTTGATCTGATTTGCTAAAAGACTGAAAATATTTAGATAACAGTAATGTTTTTTCATGTGTATGTATTTTAATTCTCACACATTGCGCATCAAGTTAGAAATATGTTTCTCAGTTGCTTTTAATGTTAGTTAAAAATTACAAAGGGAAACATTAAGTTTTAATTATTTTAAAGTATATTTTATAAACATTATTCATTGTTTGTTTGGGTTTTTCCTGTGTGCAGGTCAAGAATTTACGCTCAGGTGTTTCTCGAGCTGCTGTGGTCTGTTTAGGGGATATGTTCACCTACCTGAAAAAGAGCATGGATCAAGAACTAGATTATACAGTAAAAATCCTTTTGCACAAAGCTGGTGAATCCAACACATTTATAAGGGAAGAGGTAGACAAAGCACTGAAGGCTATGGTTAATAATGTGACTCCAGCACGTGCACTTTGTTCTCTTATAGATGGAGGGCAAAGGTAATTCTTATAGACTTTATATAGAAATAACTTGTGAATAGGTTAAGTTTTCCTAATACAATCTTTATAAAGAAAAATAAAAATAGGAGAAATTTGAAAATAGAGTAAGTCAGCTCTGCAAACCTTCTACCCAGGGCAATGTTTGTTGGCGTAGAAGTAAAATGTAGACCCCCAACCTTCTCTTTCTATACATGATGCTAAAACTTAGCTAATAATTATAATATTACTAAAATTACTAATAATATTACTAAAATAAAATAAGTAATTTTATTTGCTTTTAGTGTAATGCTCTTAGGACACTGCTATTTTGCTTTCCCTAGTAAAGCTCACATGGCATTCTCTTTTTGCATTTGCTCTGTGATTTAAATTTCAGTTTTCAGCACTAATTTTTATTCAGAAAGATGATTTATAACTTACAGTTATCTAGCTGCAGCTGTCTTGGTTGATTTCCTGTTCTCTACCCTTAACTGGTTAATAGTATTTTTGTCTGCATTTTAATTTCCTTTACAGTGGTGGTGGCCATTATTTTCTTCAGTACCTGAAACACAACAAGCTCCTGTTTCTAGTTGCATGCTTTGATTTTTGACCTCTAGCTTGCCTCAGTCTGTAGTAGAAGTTGACTTCCTTTCTTTTACTTTCCCTGTAAAGTATGTTATTCTTTTTCTTTCATATCTTCATCTATCCACTTAATCAGCATTCCAGTATGTCATCACTTAGATGATATTTAATAGGCTACAGTTCTCATCCCTTTCATTAAGTATTTCAGATGCCACATTATGAATCAGTCCTTAAGATTTGTAGCTGTACAGAAAATCTGATACTTAGCCTTGATTCAGAATGTTTTGTTTCCTGGTAAGCTGGTTGTTGTGGGGTATGTTGATTCTGTCTCCTCAAAGCCAGTGGGAACCATACTGCAATTACCTGAACTTCAAACTGCTGAGAGGCAAATAGCAGCCTCAGGACTGAAATTATTTATCAGTCATGCCTGTATATAGGGTTGGTTTGGATTTTTTGGTGAATCTAAGAGCAGCAGGCAGTTACTGCACACTGCTTTAGTTCAGAAGCCATATAAAGTGATCTGTTCTTGTGCTTTCATCTTGTCTTCAGAAATCCTTGGACAAGCATAATTGGCTACACCTGATCTCCCCATTTTCAGTGGCAGATTCAAATACACTGAACTATCCTTAAGCATTTTCTAGACTTATAAAGGTTTGACCCATCCAATTTGTGAACTCAGATATCTAAGGCATCAAAATTATCTGAGCAGTGAGCCCAAATACAGCATTTAAAGCAGGGGTTAAATTCTTCACAGGTGAGAAGACTTCAGTCAAAGCGGTGTCTAAATCGTGGAGTACAGTATGTTTTTAATGTGTAACACATCAGTGGATGGCCAAACTAGCACCTTGAGTTACAGCTTTCCTGGTATTGGCCTCACGGTACTCTGGTCGTATGAGCAACAAAGCCCATGCAGCACATTCAGAGTTGTTGCCTCTAGAGGCTGGAAGTGTGAACGTGAGAATTACCTTTCAAAGTGGAAATTTGTGAGAAAAATTATGTGTCTTCAGTATGAGGTGGAAAGGTTCTGTTGGACACAACTGCAATTACACAAAGGATATATTTTCTGAATTGGGCAATTTTTGCTCTAAAGATACTGGACTACTGCTGTAAACTCACCTCTATGAACAGGTGCTTGATCCAAGAGCATGATTCCAAAACTAATCTCAAAATGATTGTATTTCAGAAATCTTAAAATCGTGTTTCTTACCTGTATGAACTGAGTTTAATTCTAAGGTCTTACATGCATGCGAAAAGATTTCTAACTATTCTGTGTGAGCAGCAGGCATTCGCGGGGAACGGGGGTTTGTTTGCTTCTGCGGAGTGAGGGCTTTGCACCTCATGGTTCTTGTTTTCCATTTGGTGCATGCAGCAGGAGTTAAGTCTGTTACCATTTCCCTTCTCCTGAGCCATGTGGTTGCTATACAGACATAACTGCAAGTACTAAGCATGAGCCAAAACTAGTCTTAAGCTAGTCTTGCACTTGGTAGTGCAGCAGCAGCTGAGAAGATAGCTGCGTTAGCAGGGAGCTCAGCATGGGAGCTGCTATGCTACTGGAGAGATTTTGCAGCCTGGGGTGTCTTCTGAACTGCCACAATTTGCAGTTGGAATAGACCCAGTTAGTTGTCTTTGTGCAAACTGAAGCTACTTTGTGCAGTATAATCTAGTGACTTTTATATCCAATAAGGCCGTGGTAATTTGTGGAACCAAAGCAAATGAAATCTTGATGAAATGGGAGCACAGTTCTTCAGGAAGAGCACTGGATATTCATGTCAAACTGAAAAGCAGGGAGCCACTGATGTGACTTCAAAATCAATTCTGTGCCTTAGCTCTCCTTCAGACCCTCCTGATGCACCATACAAATGTCTCATTGACTGTGCAATGAAACTGACCTCAAAGTAGAGGTTTTATTCCAAAGATAAAAATAAAATTGGAAAAGTTTGAATTTGCAGAATTTTGTACCCTGAAATGTGGGATCAGTACAGGAAAGGTTAGTTTGCTACACAAGTTTGACACTTAATTCCAGCTTTTCTCTCATTTTCATCAGCACAGGTGTTTGAGATTTTAAGTGAATGAAATGAAATTTAATCAAATGGATTACCCTTTTTAATAAAGTTGTCTGTGTTCCACGTCTCCATATGACCAGAATAAGGAGCTGCATTTCACCAGTATAGTACTTGCAGATTATGCTACTAAAGATGAAAAAAAAGAAGAAAACTTGTATAATATATTTGGTAGAGCACATAAATATTGCTGTTTGGCTCCTGTGAGGAGTTTTTACTAAGCAGCTGTGTTTTCTTTAGCCACCTGAATTCAGCTGTGAGAAGATGCACAGCTCAGCACCTCTCAGACACTGTAGAATGTATGGGCCTGGACCGGATTCTGTCTGGAAGCAAAGTTGTTGCTGATCGGCTTTTCCCTGCAATAGTCAGGTTTACACAGGATAGTTCACAACAAACAAGGTTAGTAAGTCTAATAGCTAAGATAAGCACATTCCAGGTGGCGGAATCATAGTCACAGGATCATGGAGTGGTGTGGGTTGGAAGGGAGCTTAAAGATTATGTAATTCCACCTCCCTGCCATGGGCAGGGACACTTTCCACTAGACCAGGTTGCTCCAAGCCCCATCCAATAGTGATCTTTTTGTAACTATATCAAATAAGCAGGTTTTCAGCTCTTTTCCTCCCCTCCCATTTAATCAGTGGAGTCGTGCTGTTAATGGTGTCAGACCATTTGTTTGCAGCTGCAATTCAGCCAGAGTTACACTGGCTTTTACTAACTGAGGATCTGATCTAATACCTCTGCATTCCTCTGCTTGCTGGAGCAGAGCTACAAAGCCCTTGCTGTGACTCTGCCAGCTTTCATTGGCTACATTGGTCAAGCCTGAACTCTTCCTGGACAGGAGTTTTCCAAGAAAAACCCAGTGAGCAGCCAACCCTCCAGCACAGTGCTCATGGGCACCGTGCTGCCAGAGGAGCCGTCTATCAGATGTGGTCATACCTAGGCCTGGATTCAGGACTGACTCAAAGGGAAGAATACCAGCCCCTGAATCACCAGCACAGCTTCCTGCAAACCTTGAGGTTTCCTGGCTGTACATCAGAAGAGGTTTCTGTTCCTTTGGACACTTTTGTTTACCCTCAGTAATTTTCCACTATGTGAGACTTCCATGGACTTTTCTCCCTGGAGCA
This sequence comes from Agapornis canus, assembly GCA_036873685.1. Taxonomy (NCBI): domain Eukaryota; kingdom Metazoa; phylum Chordata; class Aves; order Psittaciformes; family Psittacidae; genus Agapornis; species Agapornis canus. The sequence continues at coordinate 690 of JBAFWW010010963.1, read as the reverse complement.
GGACAGGCTGTGACCCAATGCATTTAGGTAGTGCATGCCATGCCAAACGTCTAACATGCCACCACTGCACCCTCATGGGAGGAGCAGCAGCTCTGCCGAGGTGGGCACTCTCACCAAGACTCTCACATGGGAGCTTGGTCCCCTTGGCTGATCTCTAGAGCTTCTCCAAGGTTACCAAGAGGAGAAGAAGGAAAATACAAAGGAAAAGGAAAGCAAACCATTATTCCTAATTACTCCTTATTTCCTCCAGAGCCTGGGCCTGGCCATGCAACATTCTTGTGCAGCAGAAGCTCTGGATCCAGCCTGCCACTTTGCCAGGAACACTGCACAAGGCCAAAAGACAGGGTTCCTCCACCCAGAGCCTCACAGGAGCTCAGGTACAACTGAGCTTCCTCCAGGACCTCTCTCCATCTCAGTGCTGGGCTTTGCAGTTCTGTGCTTCAAAGTGGCCTCAAATTTCATCAGTTCCTCTTTTACTTCTCCCTGTGGTATGGAAGCAACTTTCTCACATTGCTGAGACTGAGGGTTTGAAATCATAGAATCATTTAACTTGGAAATGACCTTTGAGCTCACCCGGTCCAACCCATTCCCATCCCTGCCAAGGCCACCCCTGCCCCATGGCACTGACAGCCACATCTCCACGCTGTGTGAACCCTTGCAGGGCCAGTGCCTGCAGCCCTGCCCTGGGCA
>JBAFWW010010960.1:18099-39245 GCA_036873685.1 Agapornis canus | reverse complement strand
AAAAAAAAGAAAAAGATAAAGTAAATAAATAAAATATTCAGAGTGAAAAATGTCTTGCTTTTTTTGATTACATTATGAAATATAGAAAAATTATATACTTTGAGCCCCCCACAAATGCCACTGAATATTTTTTGCAAATGAAAGTGAATGCTTACTTGGTGTGGTAACTTCAAGCTCAGACTGAGTATGAAATTAATTTAAAAGACAATTTTGAGGAGGTAAAAAAGATGGTCCTCTGATCAAACACCCTGTTTTATGACTTTTTCAGAACTGTTTTTCTTATGGTGACTTTAGGTCTGTAGTTATGAAGGTTCTCTTCCTGAGAATAGTTGCTATTCAATCTCTAGTAAGTAGAGATTGTTACTACCAAAACTATGATTTTCATATTCCCATTGTTTTATTGATTTTGTTATATGAAGGCAATGTGGTTATTATATCAGTTCCCTCTGACTTAAACAAATTCATTTCTAAGCATTCTGAAGTCGTTACCATCTTAAGTGAAAAGTGTGAAAAATATGTATGTTTGAATTCTTGACCATACTTACATTGCAATTAATTTAAAGACTGTTTACAGTCATCTTCTACTCTGTTAGAGAAAGAAAATACTGGAGACTGAGATTAAGAAAATGAATTTGGAAACTATGAATAAAAAATATTAGAATAGGAAAATTATTGCTATCTAACTGCTTTTCAGAAAAGCTCTTTGGGTGGAAAACCTAACCAAACTTAGAAAATTTAGAGTTGCCAGCATTGTCAGGGTTCAATAATAATTTGCAAGTTGGATGTTTCATGTTCAGTTTCTCCCAGTAGTCTAGCTGAATTGCATTTCCTGTGATTCCACACAGCCTGTTGTGATGTTGAAGAAAAATCTCAAAACATGGGAGCTCTTGCTCACTGCCGACTGTGGGAAATTGTAGTCTGGATAATATTGAATTCAGTCTGTAAGACCAAAGCATACACACCTCTGGCGAAATCAAGTTTAACTTAGGAAGGAGAAAAAAAAAAAAAAACAACAAAAACCAAAACAAAACACAAAACACTCTGCAAACACATTTTTTATTGACTGGCTTTGAATGGTAAATTTTCACTCTCTACAATGACAATTGAATGGATGACTATGTACGGAAAGGACTTAGAACATGAATGGACAAACACATGTTTTCCTAAACTGAAACTCTTCTGTTACAATAACAGAGAACATGGTTTTGCTGAGAGAGAGAAAACTTACCTGATGCATGAGTAGGTTCTTATTCCAGAATAGGTTCTATCCTCAACTTATACCAGGCCCATGTGTGTGTCTGTCACGGAGGATTCCCAGTTGTATAGTCATAATTTTTTCTTTTTTTTTTTTTTTTTTTTTCTTTAGCAATGGCATGTCATTTTTTTCTATGAAGCAAAGTGAGACAATTTTTTTTAAGGACATATGTTTGAGGATTTTATTTTATCTTAGTATGTTAAACCTTAAAAGGTGTTTTAGAGTTAATTCATTGTGGAACCCTGGGGGTAAGAACCACATGTCACAGGTAACCAAATTAGAAGTCCATGGGTTATGAGATCACAAGCCCCTAGGGAAATATTTAGCGGTATGTTTACTTAATATCAAACAGCATGTGAAGTTTATTTATTAATATGCCTGCAGGTTTCTCTCTAATCCCACTTCTCAAAGATGCTCACATGTAGATAGAAAAGCCAGAAGGGGGTGAATTGCCTTGGTACTCTTTCCATCTAATAGAATAATGTATCTGTTAAAGAAAAAAGTTGGGATATGGCACATACGTTAGTGACCTTGGCCAAATCTCAAGTCCTGTATTACACAGAAGCCTGTTGTGTGCTGTTTACAGAGCAGAAAAGCGCACGCGCAGCAACTTCCTCTTAGGGTTATGAATCTTTAAGTAAGAGGAAAATTTATTTTTTAACATAGTCAGAAGAGCAATTGCTTTCAGCTAAGCAACTAGAAGAAAATTCACCCCTCCTTCTTTGCACCATGCTGCAGTAGGTGAGCTTAGTGTAAGGAATTCTGCAGGAAGGAAGTCTATCCCTTTCCCTCCCCATTAACAGCAGTGGAGCTGTGGTCACCCATGCATACCCCAGCCAGGGCCAGCAAATGGAGGACCTGGCTTGGCTCACACCATGCTGAGGGGCCAGGCACAGCTGTCTGCCCTCCTCTGCCTGCTGGACATCACCCACAGCCTCAAAGGGCTCAAATGGTTTGTTTTGCACAGGGCTCAGGAGGTGCAGAGGTGCATCTGTCTATATTGGACCTGGGTTTGCTGTGCAGGGCTGCTTGTATATTTTGGAGGCAGTGCTACTAATGGGCAGAGTGCTGCTTTGCAGTTCAGGGGAAATTAGTTGTAGTCCCAGACCTGCCACTAACCCACTGTTTTTAAACCGACTTTTATGGGTGTCTGTGCGGCACAGCATTTACCTCCTTAATGAAGCATTTTCAGATTTATTGGCAAAAAGTTTTATGTAAGAGCAAGAGGTACTAGGCAGCAGATTACACTGCTGAAGTACTGTGAAGGATCAGTTCTTTGTGTTTGCCAGAGTAACTTCAGCCTTCTTGATCATTTAGTGTCCTATTAATGCACTAGGTAAAACATTAGATCAAGGTGCCATTAAAAAAATGAATCAACACTATCCCTCCTCTCTTGTTCAATATATACAACATATCACTAGCTTTAATGTTAATAGGAAACTGCTTGTATTTCCTTTGAGTTTATAATTGTTAAGATCATATTAACCTGGAAATTAAAGGCAAAAGAGGTACTTTTATATTCTTGTTCAAATGCCAAAGCTTCAGAAAGTTTTAGAAAATGCTGAGCTTTTTCTGTCTTCTGTGTCAGGGGCTATTACCAGAGTAGGTGCTGAGACAACCTGGACACCTGCAATCTCCAGACAGATTCCATCAAGCTCCTATCTGTTAGAAGGTGCAGTGCTTGCATTTGGATTCAACATATAACAAAAATGTGGTATTTTATAAACATTAGTGGGTTTGATTTTGCACTGGTCAGCAGAGGTAAAAAATAAGTACTTTTGGAAAACAAATAAAAAAGGAATTGGAACTGTCTCAATAAATAGTACAAATTGTAAATTTCTCAATGATGCAGACTTTTGCTAAGGCGTAAGAAAATAAATCTGGCAATTACAATATTGAGCAATTGCACAAGCTGCTTCTGCAGTTAAGGCTTAATATTTACTTGACAATACCTTTCTATTATTATATATAGCATTAAGTTCTTTTAATATGTAGAGTTGCAATTTCTGGTTTCTGTGGCATCAGAAAAAAAAATGCCCACTATCACTGTATATGGAGTAAACCCAAGAATTTTCTGACTCTATCAGTGATGATCTTAATGCTTCTTTCTGGCAATGCTTGAATGGAGTAAGTGGAATATCCATGTTAGGAGAAGTACAGAAATCTCATTGAAAGCTGGAAAATGACCTTGATGAGTCTCTTTCACAAGTGATCTTGATTAAGGAATTTGCTCCTCATTTTCCCCAAACCACAAAATGAGAATTTTTTGACCCAAATAATGTAGGAAATGTTGAAGTTTTGAAACATAATTTTAAGAAATGCAGAAGCTTTTGCCCCCGTAACACCATTTTGATGAAAAATCAGGGTTTTTTTTCAGATAAAAATAGTTTAGACCTATTGCTAAACACCTGTTCAAAGTGATTTCTGGCAATGACACTCAGTGAATATGTTTAACGTATTCCATGTTACCCCAGCTACTGGGTAATGTGGAATATGGAACTGGGTTTCAAACAGTATTGGTTTTCATCCAAAAATAAGTGAAAAATATATATTTTTGAAATGGGTATTAAGAAACAGCCAGATGTAGCCACATTTAGGTATTTGAAGAGGTGACCTGCTTTTCAGAGGAGTTAAGCATCTCATTTTCCTGACAGCCTGTGGCAGCTGGGGGCATTTTGAATGTTCAAACTCAGTAAGAGCCAATGCACATTGATCTGAAATAGGATTTGGTTAAGTGCAGTTGTAGAGTATGTAAATGTGGCTGAATTACCAGCTGTATCATGGCTATTGCAGTGTAAAAAGTTGCAGACTACATGTATAAGGGAAACAGGTGTAAGGACTCTCATTCAGAATGTGACATCTTGTCATACAAATTTAGTTTGGTTTTCATTTGTTATTGCATTTGTAGTCTGCCTACACACTGTGTGGATTGTATTTATTTTTTTAATGTTAATTTTTGTATTTTGTGGTTCTTTGGATGTCTGAGTTTCGACAAGTTGGCAGGGGTTTGCAAATCTATTTTGCACTGATTATTGCAATGGAAGTGAACCAAGACCGACTGGTTAGTCCAACTTGTTCAACTTTCATTATTAGGTAAAGTCAGGTTTTCAATGAAAAGCAGCACTTATGAAATAAGGAAAATGCATACAGCATTTACACAGATCTGCTTCACAAGTAAATGAAATGCCTCTCGAGTTCCCCTTTCCTTCACTAAAGCAAAGTCCAATTGGTGCTACGGTTGACCAATAGGTTCTGACGTTTGAATGTTCTGTAAAAGAACATGAAGTTGTGTATTTACTTTTGCCTAGCTCATATCCACCTCAACAGAAAAGTGGGCTTCTTGACAGAGACAATTATTTTGCTGTCTTAGTAGAGATGGTACTAGGTACTAGATAGGCAGCTTTAGGCTGAGGATATGGGCCGGGGTGATATCAAGTTAGGTGGTTTCTGAGGTTACAAACAGCAAGCACAGTCCGGAAGACTGATTGACCATCACCTATCAACTGCTGGTATGGTTACATGTTTAAGCTATTGTTTGCTTTGAATTAGGCCAGAAGATGGAACTAAGCACTACACCTCAGACTGTGAAATGAACATGACATCAAGTGCTAACTCTAAGGAGTTAGGAAGAAAACCTATTATTCAAAATAACTTGTATTTCTAGTGAAGGCAAAAGGCAATCTGAAACAGAAACAATCTACATTTTTTGTTATTTTCTTGTGAAGGAGATAGAAAAGCTTCTTTTATCTTTAGTTTATAGACACCTAGACCATCTAGAGCATGTCGAGTGTAATTTATACTTTTGTTCTAGAAAAATCCTTAAAAATCTCAAAGCCTCACTTGAGCTTGTACATGCAATCAACCTTAGGCTGCAAATAAAATCTGTCTCAAGTAACTTTTAGCATAATTTCTGTCTCTCAAGCACAAGTATTAAGGCCCCTTAGGTGATCTGGAATTTCCATGGGAAATTTCAACATTTCTACAATGATACAAGAATTTCACATTTTTTACTTTGTCAAGGTGAAAATTCTAAAATATGATCTGGGAATGCTATCTGTTTTTTTGGCATTCTGATTAAAGCACTGAAGTTATTCCTAATGTTAGAAGACTTTTTTTTTTTTTTAAAAAAAAAATCCCTTTGCTTTTATAAAGTTCTACATTGAATGTTACTTTTCTGTTATAGCACACACTCACAAAAAGATCTGGAGTTCAGCAGTCTAATCCCTGTTTTTCATCAGGATTAATTCATTCTCCCAAAATACATCTGAATCATGTAATTCCTATGACAAACCAATCAGCTTTTAATGTTAGGCAATCTGTGGTGCAAAAAGACATACATGAAGATGGATAGAATCAGGAAGTTCAGTACCCCATATTAGTTCAATATTGGTCCACACACAGATTTCTTCTCTCTGACATGTTTCAATGGTACAATTTTTCTTCAGACATTTTGGTGATTTACTTAGCAAGAAATGGTCATCAGTTCTCTCTCCTTAAATGAGTGTATGGTTCACTTTAAATGAGTGTATGGTTTACCTTAAATGAATTGTTCTCCAGGTAAAAGGATACAGTAAAGCAATATACAAATGGTACAGTCACTAAAAGACAGGTTTTCTTTCTTTTCTGTAATGGCGTGAAGCAACTATTATAGACTATATACTAATATATTACTTCAGTAAAGAAATAACTTTAATAGTCCAGAGCCATCACATTGACTTTACAGTGACTCTGTGTAGGGAGTAGGCATTGCTTACTGAAAAAGGCTTTCTGGGTGAGACATTATAATGAATTAATATTTCTAAACAGTAGCAATACATAGCATGATAAAAGAGAGGCATTGCACTCTAAATGAGAGAGATAGAGAGTACCATAGTTAGCCTGGAATGCACCAATTATCCTGGCATCCCATAACTAGTAGTGTATGGAAGCTTTATTCATCAAGTCTTTGCAGGATGCTTTTTTTTAAAAAAACTCCACAAGATTTGCAGCAATGGTGATATCTTTTCTTGAACTGAGTGACAAAGTTGGAGGAAATTATATTGAACCAGAAAGAATACCAGCACATCTGTTGATACATTGATCAATTCCTCCTGCAAAGCTCGTCACAGATATGACAGCAGTACTACGGTTTGAACTATAACAGACTAAACCCCACTGTGCCAAATGTGCTGCCAGATTCCAAACGTATGATATTTGGTTAAAAAGAAGTCTGTTATAAGTCAAGTTATTTTCAAATAAGGGAGCTTTAACAAAGGTTTGTGTTACATTTCACATCAAGTCTTTCTGTTACAAGAAAACCCACATTGCTCTATAAAGACTGTTAAGAAGTGCATGACAAATTGCTGGTGAATAAGCACCAATAAGGTGGTGAATAAGCAAAATTTCAAATGAATAAACAAAACTATCAAATTAAGATATTTTGCTTTATACCAAATGCTGTGCAAGTCTATTTGCCAAGTGTATTTAAACTGTAATTATTTACGATAAAGTATTTTGTGAAACTTAACATTCTTCAATGTAGTTTGCACAATTCAGAAGTGAGATACTGGAATTACCTCCTACTGTTCTCTGTTTTGGTTGCACACATTTGTTCTGTGTTTTCTTTAGTTTTTAATGTCTTAGCTACTACAGCACTCTGTTATTAAACTGTGATACTCAAATGAAAACTAAGCTGTTGCATTTGAAAAAGGGCAAGATTTACAAATGTTATTGTATATAAAGTAGTTATTCTGTATGATAATAATTTTTAATAGGTGTGACAAAGGAAATAAATATTAGTGCATTATGTGTAATTCTGAATAGTTTAGCTGAAGTCAGTAATCACAACTTCAGGGGTAAATCTTGTCCTGATTTGAAGCATTAATAGGAATTGTTAGGGAGCTTTCATGTCTACCCATTTTCCAAACATTTCTGCATGGGGTTCAGGTGCCTCATGCAAAAGTCTAATGCTAATTTAGGTGCTACAAACTATGAAGGACACTTACATGTATATGGCACAGGCCTTAGTACAAAATGGAGACCTGTGTCATTTCAGACTGGCATTTAAGGAGGTTTTTGGATACCTTAGGGTTACTACAGGGATGATAAAACCAGGTCTAGGCAGTTGAGTCCAATCCCAAATTTGTAGTTGTGTTTATCAGAGTACACTCCTGAGCCCCAGATCTTTCCAATGAATATCTGCATACCAAGTGTTTGGAAAAAAAGTGCAACTTAATTTCAAAATAGATGCCTGATTTTATATGCTCAATATAAATTCTTCTAATACACGCTATCATACTGATTTACAATTTCATTTGAAAAAAAGCTGATTTATAATTTTTTTATATTTTCTTGTTTTACCTTTAACTACCACCATAGTGTTCATATCCCTGGGTTGGACACAAACCCTTCATTTCAAGTAGCTGTCCTTGAAGGATGTACAGGATCCATTCTTGTCTTGATTATCCTTGTGCTATTCCAGTAGAATAGGAAACTTGTCCCTTGTCTTTGAAATGTAGTTAAGGCAAGACAAGTAATATGGCTTTCCAAAGTCTGTATGTGTAATGGATTGTAACCAAGGTCCCCTGATGCCAAGTTTGTGGCTTAACCACAAGACCATTGTCTTCTATTAAAGAAATGTTAACCTCAGAGAAGTGAAGGAGTCTATAAGCTTTATTATCTTTCAAAGTCTGGCTTAATGAGCTGTGGTGTCTGATTTTTACTAAAGAGCAAAGCACCATGGAGGAGCCTGCAAAGCAGCAAGAGACACGAGTTAAACACTACTTTCCTTTCATTTCGTATTAGTGGGTAGAAATAGTTAGATGAGGTGCTAATTTGAGGGAGAGTATTTCCTCATCATTTTTCACATCTCACCATCCTATATCCATCTTGCTTACACTGGGCAATCAATATTATTATAACAAGCACCAGACGTCTAGAATATCAAAATAAAAAATGTGTAAGGGTAAGGAAAATATCTTTATGATTGAAGCTGATAATTATCCACCACTAATATTAGTGCCTTCCTTATAGGCACTGAGAGCAACTACTTATGGTCTAGGGTTTGATGACTGCTCTCATCAGCCCTCTTAGTTTCACCAGCTTGAGCAGAGCTGTTCTACCTCAGAAGCCAGAGGAGTCCATGAAGAGACACAAGTGACTGAGAGTTGTCACAGTTTATTCACTAGTAAGGAAACATAAAAAGATTCTTCATCAAATACAGCATTACCTAAAATGGGCTTGCCCTCTAGTGTCAGGAAACCTGAAAGATGATCTCATTTTTATGATTTTTGTCTCTCAAAAAAAAACAAAACAAAACAAAACAAAACAAAACAAACAAAAAAAAAAAGATACTTTTACATTTCAAGTGGTGGAGCTGCTGCTTTGCAATCTGTGACTTGTCAGGTCAAACCCAAGCAGAGCTGACAACTCAGAGAGGTGAGTCCTCATGTAGAAGCTTGCAAGTACCATCTCTGCCGGTGAAATTTCAAGGAAGTACCATTCTACCAGACTGGTGCTTACTGTTATTTCAAAAATCTCTTTAAAAAAGTCTTTAAGTGAGGAAAAGCACCAGAACACAAGTCTCTTTCATGTTTGTGTGTTTAGATGCCAGTTGGTATCAGGTAGCTACCATGGTAAGACTGGCAATAAATAAGATTGAGTACTCAGTGGGGACATCAATGCATTGTGGACATGATATGAAAGCATAGGACTGTAATGATATTACAGTGTTTGACTCATCAAGCTGTAAACAGACTCCCTATCTTCACCACATCACTTCCCCTTCTCCTCTGGAAAAAGCCCAAATCCAAAACTGTCAGAATTGATGAGAGAAGGAATAAACCAGAAAGAACAGATCTAATGTAATTGAAAGAACACAAGATGCTTTCTGGCTGATTTTGTGGCACAGAATGAATGAGAGCCCCAACAGATTGTACCTCCTCCATTCTGCAGTACCTCAGAGCAGGTGGGAATAGGATAAGCAGGTTCTTTGCTTCAGGGGCTTGGGGTAGGAATGATGGTCTGAAGGCCAGGGCCAGAAGTGTCCTACATGACCCTGAAACCAAGCAAGAGACCACAGAAAACTTAGCTGAAGACCTAACCCTTTGTAGAAAAGATTTGTGTACTCTCTCTGAATTCTGTGAATTTTACTTTTGTAAACAGCATTGTTACTTGCCTTGAGTGTGCTGGCTGGACTGAGCTATAGCCCTGTGAAAGACTTCTGAGCAGAGGAAAAGGTGTGACAGCAAGTGACGGAAGAAGAAAGTAACTATACAAATGAGTGTCCTAAGGTGACACAATTATTGAGCCGCTGTTTTTTTTTGCAGGCTTCCAACAAAAGGAATGAGTGGAGGTGTAGGATGATTCCAGTGAAGGATGATCTGCACTTTCTGTACTATCATTGTTACTTTTGCCTCCTTTGGGCCTCTGTATTTCCAGCCACTGCTCCTGCTTTGCCTTTATGGTATTTTCTGCCTGTCAGGTAGTGCATGTGAGGGTTTGCAGAAAGGCTGTGAGCAGTGATGATAAATTCCCAACACCTGGGTTCCCATGAAATCACAGGGTGATTGGACTGTTGGACAGTATATGTGTGATGAATAATGTACTTGCCAAAATGGCTGGGAATGTGATTAGAGGGGAAGAAATGAATGTTGCAAATCTATTTAAAAATTTGAATAGAATCTGACAAACTGATATGTGAAATTTGGGAGAAGGGTTAGGAAGATTTGAAAACATTGTCATTCCTGTGGTGTAAAGTCTCATTTCAGAAAAGATACACTTTTTCATTTAAAAAAGAAGCTTCTTGTTTCAAATTGGCTCTTTAAAGGTTATCTTGAAGTGAAAGACAGTAAATTTCGCAAAGCAACTAACCAACCAACCAAAAATTTATTAAAACCATATAATAGGTTACAACCAAATGTTTAAGGTTGAACAAAGAGATGCAGAAGATCAGTGTTTCACAGAAGTTGCAGTAATAAGGGACTTCACATTTTTTGGTGTGCTTCATTCTGCATTGATATAATAAAACATTAGAACAATGATGTTTGGTGTAGCCAGCAGAGCTTTATGCTAAGGAAGGTCATAATAAAAATGATGTTTTATAGTCTGTAAGGTAGACAAAGATCTGACCTAATCCCCTGTATGCCAGATCTTCCCTTTTCATTCTTCCTTGTCTTTTTCCTTTTCCTTACCTGTCTTCATTCTTTCTGAAATCTCCCTATGTTTCAAAGCTTCAATATATTCTTTTCCACAGTTTATTTTTGCTACCTGTTTTAAAATTTGACAGTTGAGAATAAGGAAAAAACATGTTATATTTATAAGCATGACTGGTCAGAAAAAGCATTTATGTTTGATGAGAAATGAATACATTTAGGATTTTTTTTTTTTTAAATAAAAGTCATGTTTTCTCATGAAACAAATTCTTAAAAATATGAAGTCATAGCCCATAATTCAATTTGGATAATTTCTGGTCAATTAGTTTTGCTCATGGCAAAACATTGCCATACAATGTACGACATATAAATACATTTATCTCATAGAATCTTTCTAAATATCTGCTGTTGCACCGACACATTTGGTATAATGTGAAATTGTCAAAAAATCTAACTCATGTTATCAAACCAAATTATTTTTATCTCTGAAATTAATCACCTCAGTGTTGAAAGGATCTGTATGGACTTCCCTGGTTTCAAAATCAAACTGACAATATTTTAAACAAGCACCTTCCTGCCATTTTTTAAACATGGTATTACTTTGCATTGGGAAATGGCTCTGTCACAGAATTTTTTTTAGACCAGTTCTGCTTATCATTGACTAGACTGAGGCTTGTGAAGGGGAAAGAACAGCAGGAGGCCTGGTTCATTTGCGTCAAGCTTATGTTATAAGATATCCATGATGCCTGTTTGTTTGCCTAAGATGTAAATGCTGTCCCCTGCTTCTACAGTAGTCTGAAATGTCTAGTCCAAAAAAATCAAAACAAAAATCTGAACCAAGTTCTCTATATCCGTATTACCCATTCTCACCACTCCCATAATAGCAATGAGAGCTATTACCATGCAAGTTTTCTATAAAATAAGAGATTCATTGAAAACCACTTATTTTCTCTGTGCCTACCCAAAATTTGTCATCTTTCTTGTTCTAAGTGGCTTACTATTTAATGTAGAGACATCTTCCCTCCCAAGTCATTGTTTTAGAAATATGTATTTCTAATTTCTTGCCTTATTATTTATCATCTTGCTACATTTTTTTTAATCTGACCATGTTTGTTTATTTTTACTTGACATTCAATGAATTTGCTTTAGCTCTGTCTTTTTAGTACTGACTGATGTTTTATAACATATTGATTCCCAATATTTTAAACTGACCCACTGTTGATATGAGGATCACACTGGGAAGTAAGATGTTTACATTTCACTATGAATAGCAGATTAATGAAATAATAAAGGTTGTCAAAAGCTGAAATAAAGTACACTGGGTTCTTGTTTGCTCTCAAGGATGTAAGGCTGTGTAGCTCACAGCTAGCAAACTTCAGAATTCAAGACAAGTAGATATAGACTCAAATTTTCTCTTTAATTTTTTTTAAGTTTTTTACTTAATAAAAGAAAGATGATGCCAGTTTTCAGGACCATAATTTACCCACAGCTTTGCATGAAAATAGTGACTTTACAAGTAATTTTCTCTTATAATTTTCCAGGTAGTTCCTTTATAAATAATCCATGTTCTAATGAGCACTTAAATGAAGCAAACATCTTTCTTCCCTTGTTGTATTTGATCCTGTTGACTAATTAGAGACATAGAATATGCAGGACTATTGACATAGATTTTTACTGGGTTTATGTACAACTTTCTCACATATAAAGCTTTTTTCTAAAGAAAAAAAAAAGGCACAAAAAAACCAACCAAACAAACAAAACAAACAAAAAAACCCTAACAAAACCCAGCACTCCTCTTAAATTGCAACCGTTAATATTGAGCTCAATTCCTTCTGGCATTTAATGCAGTAACATTAATCATGATAAACTCATTTTGTGTTTAATTTTGATACAATTTCACTATATACTATTTCTGAATTAAAATACTTATTTTGTAGACAGTGAAAAATTATTTACTGATTATAGAACAACTCTTTGTGTGTGTGTAGATATAGATATATTGTATACATTAACAGTGACATGTAATTTAAATCTGCACATTTTGCATTATTCAGTAGTTGGATGCCAGCTGCTTTTCTTTTGTATTTTGTGATTAATTTCATTGTTGGTAGATTTTATGTTTCTGAAGAGTCTTTCACAGAACCTACACAGGATTCAATGAAGAGAATATGATTACCCAGTTGTCAGTGGTGTTTTAGCTTGATCTACAGCACTAAAGTTCAATGGTCAGAGTTATAGGATAATGAGGGAGGAAGAAAAAAAAATGAACTGTGGCATTGTTTTCAAAGAATACTTGATTGACTTATATCACATAACTAAAAAGAATTAATCCTCCCAATCGCCCTATTTTAATTTCCATTGCAATAGTTTGTCTACTTAATGGAAACAAATGGGTAGTGCTTTGTCTGAATTTTCATATGTGTTTTTCCATACAACAGGGGAGGCATCTTCTACTCTGAAAAGCACATAGCTGCTGTGTTCTTTTTAAGAGTTTAAATGCTGGAATTTTCAAGCTTGTCCTGTTTATTGTATTTGTGCTTGCTTGATCAGGACAGCTTGAAACAAGAGCATGTGGAACCAAAAACAAGAAGTAGTAAACATGAAAATAAATTGCAGCTCTCAACCACTACTATCAATTAAGAGTTCTAAAGTTTTGTCTACTGTGTTTGGTTTTAAAAGCAGTTCAATAAACCAGAAAATTTTGGAGCACTCTAGTCAGGGAAGTTGCAGGTAGAATTTATACTGCATTTCTCAAAAGACGTAAATTCCCCTTTTTTGTAAAGCATTAAGTCCCTCCCTTAATTAAGCCTTCTGGGGTTTAAATGTGTTGATCTCATTTTAAACTGAGCTCAGCACAATTAGACACACTAAGATAGCAGATAATCAGCACATACAAAAACATTTCAGACATAAATGCTTCATCTTGCCAGGCCCAAAATTGTTATTTCAGGTTTGGATCTTTTTGTTGTTTTTTTCTTTTTTTTTAATCGGGGAGACACAGGGAGAGGAGGAGGAGAGAAAGAGAAAGAAAATAATTGATTATTTTCAGCTCGTCATACATCTCATTTGTAGTGGGTCAGACCTTCCCCATTCACAATTACTACTAGTTAATCTTATCAGAGAAAAATTCAATTACATTTATCAAGGTTATTCCATACACTCAAGTTATTGCCTTGGAAAAATCAGGTTTCAGTGTTAAGAATGTTGGTATTGTGTATGTGTATGGGGTTTGGCGTTTCCCCGCCCCCCATCTTTAAAAAATAAATAATTAAATCCTGCTTTTACACTGACGTTACTAATATATAGTTATAATAAAGTAATATTTGACAGCTTTGTAAGAGGGATCATTAATACATAGATTATGGAAGTTTAGGAGGGAGGCTCATAACTGTTAATAGACTTCAATTCTCAGCCTACACTGACATTTTAAAAAATCTAGTTTCAAATTTGATAACAGATTACCAGCTAGGCTGGGAGCCAGCCACCTGATTAAGGCAATTTAAATGCTTGCAAAGTGGTGAGATTAAAATCAAATAAGTGCCGATTTTTTCCCTGCTTCACTTATCTTTCCCTGGATTCGTTCCTTAACTACCAGGTGGCAGAGGACTCTGGGTAATTTTCCTCTGCGCCAATTACCCCAGGATGGTTTTTAGGGTGAAGCAGAATAATTACTGCACTATCAATCCAAAATGGGCTGCTTAATGTGTTTAAGAGAGATTTTGAGCCTTAGCAGGGAGGCTGCCTGAAGCGTGCTACGCTTGTGGTGCCAAAGCCTGCTTGGCCTGCTTGGGTAGTTAACTGTTCGCGGAGAAGGCAGCACACACCCAAGGTGAAAGAAAACAAGGAAAACTCCTGGGAAGCTGTGGGAAAGTTAATGAGCTGCTTCCAACGCGTGGCAGGCTGTAGTTGCAGGTGGCTGACAAAGCTAGGCAGGTTAAGAAAATAATATTTATCATCCAGCTGCCAGAACCATCTTTATCAAAAGTCTTTCTAAAATCCATACAACACACAGAAAAATGGGTTTGAAAAAATAACAACCAACACCAAAAAGGAAGGGTGAGGGGACAGTGCAGGCAGAAAACAGGGAGAAAAATGTAGTCAATGAAGCAATGTATCCTTGATAGGTCATTTGCAAAGCTTTCTGGGGAAGCTGATCCGATATGAGGACACATTAATTTTAAATTTAGGGGTTTCTTTTTTCCTTAAGTAGAAGAAAGGATGAGCTTGTGATTACAGAGAAGGGGAGAGCCGGGTCTGGCATGGACTCTGACACTGGGTTCCAGTGTTCTTAGTTGGCACCAGCCAGTTCTGCTGAGGGAGGGGGTGTCTGACTGAAGCCTGGCTCCCACCCGCTTCCACGCAGCTACATCCACCCATCGGTTTTAATTGGAGTTGCTCTGTAAAGCGAGGTGTTCTCCAGATGCTCCCCGCATTGGTGAGCTCTAGATGGGAGCCAGCTAAGCTTCCCCTAAACCTGGGGCTGCTAGCAAAAATTTGGCAGTAATTCCTCCACTTTACAGTTTTCTCCCTGCATAACATAGAGAAAGTAACACTTGGCTAAGTCACGGTATAAGAAATAACTCGTTAATTATTGGTTCATTAAAACATTTGAAGATCACTGGAGAAGAGGCAGTACAGAAAAGCTCAAGTGCGAGGTGAAGAAACGTTATGTTCTGTTATCAAACTGGTATGCAGTGGGGGAGGGATAGAAGAGAGGAGCAGGGCTTAAGCTCAGCTGAGACTCTGAAATGACATTACTAAATAGTGTACTATAGCAGCCACAAATTAAGTATTATCTTCCATCTGGTGACTATACACTGGATTTCTTTAATTATTATTATCTGAATATAAATTGTGAGTTTTAGCCAAGAATTCTGAAAGGTTGTCCTTAGAAACTGAGATAATTAAAAAACCCCACATCATATTTGTGAAGCGATTGCTGCTGTTGCTTGCCTTTCAGTGATTTGCTTACACAATTTTCTATACAATCTTTACCTGCTTGATGTACAGAGCTTTTTTATTATTCCATGAAAAATTGGTCTGTGATTTTGCTTAGCAGATGATTTGGATAATGTGAGTTAAAATGTTCAATTTTAAAGAGAAAGACTATTCTGAAATTTTTTCAAGGTACTGAGTGACCTCAAGTGGACTTCAAATATATCTAAAAATCACTGGGTATATTTTATGTTGATAGCTCCCAGGAGCACAGGGTACAGGTGTGTATTTGTGACTGACACTGTGTAGCTTGTGGGTTCACATCCCAGTCCAATTGCCCATGTGAAACTGATTTACCTGTGCATCTACCCTCTGCTGACTTCCACCAATAGAAGAGTGCCCTCCCAGGAACGGGACGAGCAGGCAGAAGGAATATCCGTTCTATGACTTAGTTGCCAAGTTTTAAGCTGACCCTGTTTCACAGCAGTCTCACCTGCCACTTAAAACTTGTTTGTGTCCATCTCGCCAGATGTGACAGTTTATGCAGAAGTGTGGCTTGTAAGATACACGAAATCCATTTAAAGATTATCACGTGAAACTGTATTTACTTCAGAGGCCTGTAATAATTACACCTTCACTTGAAAAATCCCCAGGACTTTGGCTGCTGTGCCACAGATTTATACTCAAACATTTTCATTTGATGCGCAAAGTGTGAAGTACTCTTTAGTGGCAAGACAATTATCTGATTCTACTAATAAATGAATGCACTAGTAGTCATTTTTAATTGAACAATTATAGGATATTGCACTGTCAGTTGATTATAGAAGTCATTTCATAAATGTCAAAAATCTCTTTAAACGAATTATGGAGCTCCAAAATAACTCCGGCAATCAGCCAGCAATAACACAATAATCTGTTTACCCTGTTGTCAGGCAAACTACCACCATTTTACTTTTGAGGGGGGACTGAATCTTAAGGATTATACTCCTGCTCAGGCTGCAGCAGCTACTGAGGCTTTGATTAATAGAGATTGTGAGTGTTGTCAAGTGCTCTGACATGTATTAAATAGAAAGAGAAATTAAAGTTGCTTTAGAAAGACATCAATAGCAAACAGGAGGATGGATCTCCTCTTTAAGCAAAGAAGTTGGAAGTCTGAAAAGTGTCTCTAACATCTTCCTGCTTGCAGATGCTTCAGTTTTCTTCATTTTTATTTTGGCATTGAATACAAATACCACTTTCTTTCTATTGTTATGTGATAATTTGTTTCCTTTCTTTTCCTTATTGTATATACAAATGATAGTTTTGAACACAAAACCAGGCTAGACCTGCTTTTATCCATGAACACCTGCGTTCATGGAAGTTAGTCACACTGGTTTTTTCTACCTACTTGTACAAATGAATATAAGAATTTGGCTCATGTATATTATGGATATGGCATGTCCTTCCCTAGTGGACTGGTTCACTTTATATCCTGGAGTAGGGTAACCTATAATAGTTCCAAGAGAAATTTAGGGAGGTCTGCAAGAATGGGTTCCAGCTGTGTCCAAAGAACTACTCTGACCAGGGAAAGGTGAACGGAGAACATCAAAATAAAGGAGGCTGGAGCATTGCTGTGGAGTAGAATGGATCCATCTTTTGCTTGCTGAGAGACAAAGGTGGGGACAGTATTTTAAATTACTGCTCTTCAATGAAAAGAATATGAGTGTGACTCAGTTTTGTTAGTAATAAAAGGTTTTGAATTAAAATATAGGTGAAGTGCAATCAAAGGTAGAATTAAAATAAATATACTATGAAAAGTGTTCACCTTCTGGAGATTTTGGGGGTGTGAGTTTGGATTATTTTATTCCCCTGTTTTAAGTGCTTAATTCAAGATATCTTTGATTTGAACAAATTTAGCAGGATTCCAGTACTTGAAAACATACCTGGAAATCTAGTTCTAGACCAGGTCTAAAGCTGGTCATCTCAAAATATGTGATCTTGAAATAGGATATCATATTTTGGCTGCTGAGGATAGTAGAGTAGATGTACAGCTGGTACATGACAAAATCTTTAATCTCTTTTAATTCTCAGCGATATAGGAAAGTTACCTGAAGCTTTGGGTCTGCTTCTTGCCATATTCATATTTTCAGATGTTGAAAACTGAAATTCTCTGAAATGACAAGAATAAGGAATCTTTTAGCCATAGATGGTAGTCTGAAACTTCAGTCTGGAGTCTGCATGACCTCATGATGCTTTAAGGGAAGTGTCACCACAGGAGCAGAAGAACAGGGGCCTTCTGTATTGTCTGTGCCTCATGGAGTATTCCTCTGCCAGCCCTGCATGAGCTAGCACAGAGAGAAGTTTTGGGAATGGAGCCAGAAGCATTATGCAGATTCAATGTCATAATCATACTATGCAAGCTAGTTATGCCTGTGGCTGTGGCCATACTTTCAGCTCTGGAGTTGGCAGAAATGATACCGGGGTATATTTTCATATTGATCTCTTATTCACATTTCTCATGTGAGGACTACTTGTTGGGATCAGATGCAAAGAAGCTAATAGAAGATCTAAGTAAATGTCTGTGTCGAGGGCTTGATTGCTGGAGTCTGCAGTTGGTAAAAATGAATACTATTATTCAAGTGCAGAGTTTTAAATCAACAGCCCTGCACTGGGTCGATATGCTGGGAGCTCCAAGTGGCCCTGTAGGCTGACTACTCTGTAAGTAAAAAAAACCTTAATAATCTGTTCTATTAATAGGTCAAAGTGTGTACAAGAGCCATTACATCCTATTTGCTGTGTATTTCCTGAGATTAGTTCATCTGTGTTATAAAAGTTACTATGCTGGCACCAAGGGACAGAATAGTCAAAAGCATTTGGTTAGACAAACAGAAAACTGAGAAGCAATAGTCAGAGGTTCATAAGGAAATAACAGATAGTCAGTACTAACATTTATATCAGTTTTATTGTGAGGCTTTTGATTTACTGTAGGTAATTTAGGGTGAGCTGGATGGCATTTTGCTTGATGAAGATGTGGCCCTAGAAAGTGAGGATCTGTTTCTTCCCTGAGTTACACCTGTGTCCCAATGTATATCTTTGCCAGATCTGTGCCAAACATGGTTTGGCAGCTTTCTTGCACACACTTTGTTCTGAATTTAACTGACTACACAAAGTGCAAGGCACTCAAGAAGCAGCCTCTGACATTTTTAATTGGCATTGAATTTAAGTCATCATCAATTATCCTGCTTTAAAGGCAGCTTTATTCCTTAGAACTGCCATGCATGCTATTCAAAACTCTTGCAGGGATCCATCCCTGGTATCTGTCTTGGCTAGTAGGATTAAGCCCTTATGGCTAGTAGGTGGCTGAGACCTTACCATATGCTGCTGGTAGACAGCAGCAAAGCTTTACCCTGTGATAAGCATACTAAAAGCAATCTGTTGGGCTTTTTTTTTTTTTTTTCTCCTTTTTCTTCTTTTTTTCTTTATGTAATACACCAGCACGTGGTTAATTGGCATTCATATTATTAAACTAACTTGTAAATAATGTGATTCTCTCAGGAATCACATCAGTTGCACTGTGGGTAAGTTTAGATTTCAAAGGTGCCACTGTGCCTCATTCTGTGTTGACGGAATTGAACAGCATTAACCTTTTCACTTACACTAACAAAGACAAGTTAAGACAAGATGTGCTATGACTACTGCACATCTATGTTTTGTTTTTGCCCAGGGCCCTGTACAATTACCCAGCACTTCAGAGCTAATATTGGTTGGATGTTTCCCTCCCCTCCCCCTTCTATATTTCTACAAAATGAAAGCCTTATTGCTTGACCAAAGAATAACCAGTTACATAATAAATATGTTCTCTTCTTTAAAACAAAACAAAACAAAAAAACCGCTAAAAAGATATTCCAGGCACTTTTAAAGAGATCTAGCAATGAGAAAAACACAGAGACTCTGCAGTACAGTTCAGCTAGCATTTTCTCAACACGAAACATTCTGCTGTCCTTCTAAATTCCACACTGCATGCAATATGGTATTGATAGCAATGAAACACCATGCTGTGCATGTATCCCAGAATATAAGAAAAAAAAAAAATCTCAGCAATTTGCAGGCACAGAAACCTACTTATTTATTTAACATGCAGGCTCTTTACATCTGTGTAACTACATAGTTTGAATATTACTAGTATTACTCAATGTTAGCCTCAACTGCATTACTGAAGAACCCAGTGCATCTGACAAAATTTGTGAAAGTCTGGTAGTTAGTTAACTGTGGCCTGACCTGAGACATCACATATTTTGAAATGGGTCTAAAAGTAAGAAAGATATGCAAGCTGCAGTGATTGCAGGGCTGGTACTTTCAGGATATTTCTTAGCATCAAATACATGGTTTGGTTGCTATATATTTCACTTCAGAAACAAAAGCTTCCAAAGGGCTGACTGAAGAATAGCCTTCTCCTTTTTCACCTTTGTGGTAGAGAAATAAAATGTGGATAATAGAACAGAAGCACAGAGAGAATGAAATGTCTTCCCCGAAGTCACCTAACAGTTGCACAGTGGCTAGGCCAGGAACAGAAAACTTATTCCCTGACTTTTATCTACTATATGTACCTTTGTAAAACTTGGCAGATTTATGGGGGGATATTCACATAGCTTGTTGAGACCTGACTTGCTTGGCATATGTGAGATTGATGACTGCTTTTATCCTAGCTTCCACAGTACACTGTCTCTTACAACTCACCATAGGCAGAGCAGCACTTATGATGAGCTTTCTTTCACATACCTTTAGATATCTAGAAAATAGATGTCTATCTTGGAGGTCCTGAAAGCTTCCTGCTGTGGACAACAGGCAGAAACATTGGTTGGGTTTATGGCAATGCTGACATCTATGATATCATCCAGTTATAGCATTAAAGAGTCTATTTTTCTCTCTTGACCTATAGAAATTCCAAACAACTGCCTCTGATATGAATGTCTGCATTGTAAATATACACCATCTCTTATTACAACATCTTAGAAGACTAAGCTTAAAACAGTGCATATAATGTCAATCATTTGTGATTTAACACAGAAAACTAAGAAATTATTCCTTAGATAACTATCAAAATATCACATCACAAAATCTTGCAGGGAAGACGCCAATGCGTATTCTAGTGTTGACTATTTGATGCCTTTCATAAATACTAGAGAATGTGCCAAAGTCTGCAAAGATGTAAAATACAGTTTACTTAAAAAGCAACTACATTCCACCAATTTTCTTTGCAAGACTAAGCATACAAAATGATTTTTCAACTGAGATGTGTATCAATCTGAGTGAATTTCTGGTATGAACTGTAATCTACAGTTATAACATGATTTTCACCTTAAAATTGGTCTAAAATTTAGTAGGTCTACAGTGGTGAAGAGAAGAGAGATTGGCAGTATGTATAAGGGTATACAAGTACAAGGTATAGCCTTAGTTGCCTTGGTGGGTATCCCTGAAGAACCAGTTTCTTTGGTAGTCAGTTTTGTGTGTAAAACTTAACAATGAATATATGGGTTTTTTTTAATGTATTGTGTGGATTCAATTGTAAATTATATTTAGTGGAGTTTATGTTTCTAATATTTATCCTTCTTGTTCCATAATGTCTTTTTACAATTAAAAACGTTTACCTAACTGTTTGCTTGAATTATCTAAAAATTTTCTGCTCATTACAAATAAATTTAGAAACAAACGTCATGCATTTTATATTATAGGGAATACAGAATCATAGAAATATGAATAGTTAGGGTGGAAAGCACCTTAAGATCATCCAGTTCCAAATCCCATGACATAGGCACAGACACCCACACACTAAACCATGTCACCCA
>JBAFWW010010960.1:0-17057 GCA_036873685.1 Agapornis canus | reverse complement strand
AATATTTATTAAGGCAAAATTTTTTTTTATATTTTTGTTTTGGTTTTTTTTGGCCTTTTTTTTTTTTTTTTTACTTGAAGAGGCACCATAGGAGTGACATCCAACTGTGTTTCTTTGGATGCATGAAAGAAATTTTTGACATTACCTACAGGTATTTTAAAGTAATGGTCTATTAACTGTCATTCATCTTCCCAACTCTTTGATTATAAAAAACAGTTTTCCTGTAACAATTTGACATTTCCTCCTCTTTCTTATGATATCCATTGTACAGTAGAACCCTCTTTAATAAGGTAGAGCAGCACAGAGATCTACCTTCACTAACTTCTGTTTCTAGATTATTTTGATCAAATTCAACTTTCTTGATTCCATCAGGCTGTTGATAGAATAACATACATAAATAAGCACCTTAACACTTCAGGTATGAATTGATGAAAGACTGCTTTTTATAGTGGGTGGTGAAAAAAAAAATGAGTGTTATTCAGGAAATTGTGGGAGAACAGTCAAGAGAAGGAGGAAGGACTTGGAGACAACATTGGAAATGTGAAGCAAGGATTTAGTTCTAAAAGGAAAATGGAGTTGAAGAACAAGAATTGGAAGCTGAGCCAGTCAGAACAAAAGCAAGAACCAGTGAGAGAACAAGTTACACCATCAAAATCAGATTACCTTATAAAGAAAAACAATTATTTAAAATAAAATGGACTTTACACTGTGTCAAGTCCTTTAGTGGCTAAAAATCGGAAAGTGTAAAACAAATGAACAGGACTTGAAAGCACAGAAATTTTAGTCTGTTGTTTCTGTATTGCTTTCCCCCCTCCTAAAAAGAATCTGTAATCGACAACTCTCAATTGCAATTCAGTCTAGCTAACTTTAACTGTGTTTTAAGGGATCCTCTGCCTTAAGAAGGTCCTCTAAGTTCCATTTATAATGACTGGAGAGGCACCTCCAATAAGGTTAATCTCCTATATTCTAAATTCCCCATTCAGCTAATGATGTAATTAATTGTGTTCCTGAGTTGCTTGTTTCATTTGATTTTGGAGAAAGTATAGAGAAGTAACTTAAATATCTAGAAGTTGGATATCTAAAGACAGATGTGTTGAATCCTGTCCTGAAAAATTGGATTATGGGTTATATATGCAACTTGGCTAACCTGGGACAGCTGTTTTTCTGTCTGTAACAAAAATATTCAGCTCACATCTTTTGTTTCTGAATGCGTGATAACTTTGATTAAACTACCAGATTAAATTCTCCTGGTTTAGATTATAAACTTGTTTGAAACAAGGTTAGAGGGCATTTAAGTTCCATATCACTGTGTCTCTACTAATGAAAATTAGTCTAATAGGCTAAGGTACCCATTATTCAGGCTAAATTAGCTTCCTGGGAGAGATCCCTGTAAAGTAGCCATCATGATGAAAAATGTACCAATTAAACAAAGTAAACTAAGCTGATTATTGACATATTCTAAATTTCTTTTAAACCTTTTTATCTTTTACATCCTTTATGCTTCTGCTTGTTGAAGAAGATTGAAAACTACTGGATGGAGAGAAGGATAAATAAATGTGGGAAGGAAAGGAAGGAATTGCCCCATGTCTTGTTATTACTATTGTTTTGTCTCTATGTTGAATCATGCTTGAAATAATATCCTTCTTTCAGGATCTTCCTTTGAGGTCATACAGGCTATTCCCTTCCCCACTACCTGCCACTGGGATGTTATGTCCTGACTACAACAGCTGCTGATATAGGAAAGTAATCTAACAAAAGTGTTTAATGTATTGTTTTAGCTGCCTAATAATGAAATTTAGTATCTGGAAGAAGAGAAAACCAACAGCCATTTGACAAGATAGCTTTTAACAGATACATGTTAGAGAAATTTTGACATGTCCTGCTTCTTCTGTTGATGCAATGATTGCTGAGATTATAGTGATAAACCTAGAGGCTTTCTATTGATTGAATTTCTTCTGGTTAAATGAGGAACTGGTATGTTGGAAGATCTAGATTTTATTCTTGATCAAAGTTTCAGAGGATGACATCAGAAAGACACTAGAATAGGTTTTTATGAGCATCTGTCCTATTTTCAGAAGTCATTTGAACTTAGAGGAGCTTTTGTAGCAGGGATGTAAACCCGGATTGTTTGCTAAGAGCTAAATTAAAATTGTACAAGTGGTTTTGTTGCTTCATCCATGTTCAACAAAGTCCATATTCTTGGTTCTGATACATATTCACTAGAGTTTCAAACAGTATGCTGGGCTGGAGGATGGGTATATGTTTCAACTGTGGATGTGGTATGCACCACTGAAAGGTGAGACTGAGTAAGAAATTGCATACTTATATCCATAAATTTAGGCATTACTGGTTTAAGCATACCAAGGTCAAGGTGACATGTCACATAAATGTGAATTAATCATGACTTCCAAATAAACAAAATTATTATTTTGAAGAATGGTCCACAGTAACTTAGGTGGTCTTGACACATCCTGTATCTCCATTTCACATCTGTGAAATAGGAAAACAACACTTACCTACTTCTAAGAGATGTTTCACAAAACAGTTTCTGTGAAGCATAAGCCTCCTGTGAAATGAGTGCAAAGTATTACTGTATTTATTTTTATGAACTTTCTGGTTTACTGCAGTAGGAAAGCTTAAATTATCCACAGAGTTCTTGAGCACATGAGGGAAGCCAAAGATCCTGATTTTGCCCACTGTGCTCCTGGCAAAGAAAAGACCCAAGGGAGACTCCTAAATGAAAAATATAAACAAAACCCTGAAGCTACTCAGATCCTTAGATTAGATTTTTGAAAATATGTTCTTTATAAGATAAGTTAAATGCATTCTTTCCTTTATTTTTTCCCCTGGCTTGGTCACAGGTTGCTCTAGGCATCCAAAAGGGGGTACTCAATCCCTTGCTCTATTGATCCTGACAGGGACACATGCTAAGGTGCCCTGTCCTCCCTGAGGCTGCCAGTAACTGCAGATTTAACAGGTCCAGCAAGGAAAAAGAGGTTCCAGAGGCTGTCATTCAGACTGGGATCCATACTTCACCTTTTCAATCTCATCCACCTCTCTGTATATTTCATTATTTTCAAGGTGTGCAATACTTGAATTTCCAGTTGTACTGCAAAGTCCTTTCAGGGCTGGTAGTTGTGGAGGGTTTAGTGAACATCTCATAAGTGGGAAAATTACCTGTGAGACCAAGCAGTGCTCTTTGCATCACTCACATGGAGGAGGGACAGGAGAAGCAGTGCAAGTGTATTTTTTGTGTGAGTCTTTCTTCCGAAGATACACTGGGAGTTGGTCACAAAAAAAAAAATAAAGATAGGTAGTCTATATGTCATTTTTATATTTTGACTGCAAAGGGCATTTTAGGCATTTTTCTTTTCCTTTCCTTTTGCTGATGCTAGCAATTTAGAATTCTGCTTTAACTTTCCAGTTTTAGATTTTTTAATAAGTGGTAAACTCATTCTGTCACATTTGGATTTATATTGAGTCTTCCTTCTGCCTTTTTAAAAATTAAGACTGTTATATACTTGTAAAAGTTAAGTACCTTGATAAAATGCTAGTGGGGATCACTGCTTTTCTGTAAACTAGGCTCCAGGATTCAGCGTGTAATTCTGGAAGTTTGTAACTTGGCACTTTTAATCAGTGTACTCAAAGATCCATTTTATGAAACAAACTAGAGTTTATTTCATCAAGGTTTATTTGTTTGTTTGTTTGCTTGTTTTTTAAATGATCCCAAAGCTTTTTACAGATTGATACACAGGTTTCAAGAGTGTCTACACTGTCTGTAGGGATCACTGAAGTACAGCATGAATAGTCTATCTATCTATAGCAGAACTCTATTTGCCCCAGTATTTCTAATTAACTTTTCACTGATACAGGACGTAAAGGCAAAATTGGTATTGGAGATAAAATCAAAGGAGGTGGAGATTACAACAAAGAAGGTGGAGATTAAAATAAAGGAGGTGGAGATTAAATTGAGGAGGAAATCACATTATGTGGTTGAGTCTGAGACTCTTTTGCCACCATCAGGATCTTACAACTCCCAGTTTCCCTTGCTCCTCCAACTCCTCACCTGTCCTTTGCAGGTGATTTGTTACTTCCTTTATGCTGGCTCTGGTGTGGAAAACCAATGTCCCTAAAATGACTCTTAATCCAGGGGAATGAGACAGACCAGCTCACGGAGGATGAGAAGAACACTACATTTTGGAAGGAAGGTGGGGAGGAAACATTAGGAGCACATGGATAAAAGCAAAGTGGTAATGGAAGGAGTGATTCAGGTGGGTGTAAAGGGTAGAAAATCCCCTACCCAGTTTTCACAGCAGAAGTCATTGAAATGTGTAGTTGTTGAGTAAAAATGCACAAAGAAAAATGGGCTTTGATTTGGTCCCAAATGCCTGTATCACACCTATCCCTACTCCTCAGATTGTTACAGACTGATAATGACTTAGAAATTTTTGTTCCGTTCTTCACATTTTCAAACAATGCCTCCTATTGCTAGTGCTTTCCCACCTTCCCTTGGACAGCACATTGTTTTCAGAAGGCTTGTACTTAAGTGTCACTTCAAGTAATTGAGTGACTACTCAACCACAAAAAAAAAAAAATAAAAGAAAAATCAGAGCATCTAAAGCAACTAAATTTGAGTTGGGTGAACACCTTAAAATTAGCAATTGTGTGCTTATCTACCGTTATGTAATGGACAATGCTTGTTAATACCTTACAGATTTTTTTAAAGAGCAACCTCTTCTGCTTTTTCTCTGGTCCCTGCTCCTACTCTTCAGTCTCTCCCTAGTGAATTTCAGGAAAAATATCTTGTTGCTGCTAGTACCTTGTGCCATGCAGTGTAAAATGCAGAGCACAGCAGTAGCAGGATGGGTTCTGGCTATATGCTCCTTGACAGTTTGAACTCAACCGTCAATACAAAGGTTAGTTGAAGAGGAGTGGTAGTCAACCACTAGCTACCCTGCAACAGTAAACAGTGTTTGCAGGGAACTCGTTATTGTTTACTAACATCCATGATCATTTTGCTACCCTTGGTGTACTTCCACACTTGAATGGCAACAACCTGTATTACACATATAATATTGTACACAAAATTCCTCTGTCACCAATCAGTTGGATCAGTGGATTATAGTCATGCTGTACCTTTAAGCACTGCATCACATTGGGGTTTTTTTGTTGTTGTTGTTTTTGGTTGGTTGGTTGGTTTTTGTTTGTTTGCTTGCTTTGTTTTTTGTTTGTTTGGTTTTTTTTTGTCCTAATTATTTTCCCATGGGCTGTGTGTGATGTTAAAGCTCCGGTACTGTTCTCATGAATTTTCATTAATGGCACTGTGTGATCTACTGCAAGATCTTGTACTAACAGGATAGATCAAATGCATGTCCTTTATGGGCATCAGCAGAATGGGACACCTTACTGAGAGTTTCTATTGTCCTCAAGATTTTATTCAGTGTTTATACTGTCTTTATGTTGGAGGACTGTTGGATACCTAGTCCGGTGTGAAATTAGAGAGATGAGGACAGATGATGCATAGCCTAGTATAATGCCTATTAATACAAAATTGAATGATTAAAACATTTTCATTAGATTTTATAAGGCAGCTTGAGCTTATAGAAGATCAGTGTTTTGTGTTGCGTGACCTCAGAGATTTTGGCCTAGTAAAGAGAAGACCTAAAGCTGGATGCAGAATGTTGTCATACTGTGGTTTCAAAGAGCAGATACTTTTAGTCTTCTCTGAAGTCTTGGGAAGCAATCTACTCAGCACTCCTCAGGATGAGGCCCCATGTCTCCATTTGGGAGTAATGCTCACCTCCTCCATAGGGATCTGTAAAAGTAAATTGATTATTCATTTAGTTGGTGTTTGTACAGCACTTTGAAGACACAAAAGCTGTGCTACGATTGTGAGCGGTATTTGCTACATTACATATCCTATGTAACTATTTTATTTTTTCTGAGATTGTTAGATATATTTTAAACTCTCTAATTAATACTACATGCAGTAGAATATTATTCCATCTCCAGCTGAACAGGGTACTGTAGAAGCGTAGGAAAAGAAGCTGATCTATCTTCTGTGTTATCTGTGCTCTTACGATACTTTTATGAACTGTTTTCATCAAGCTAGTAAGGATTTGTCAAGGTGTTTACCTGTTGGGAATCCCAACATGATTTCTTGAGGGTGCAATCTGAGGCTGAGTTATGTGTTCTTCTCTTCTGCTCTTCTAACTGTTCGTACATCAAAGTCTCCCCATTGTAATTCTTTTTGGCCTACTCTTTATTCAGCAGTTGCTGTACAAAACAAATGTATGCTGTGTTCAGAGAATACTGTATACCATATACCTTTATCCACTCAGTGAAAGTAATGCATTCAATGAACATAAGCAGAAATGTCTTGTTGGGGAAAGGTAGTGGTAGCTTGTGCCTCATGCTGCAGAATTCAGCATAAGGTGTAGTGTATTGGTGGTGTAAAACAAAATTAAGCAACAGAAATTTCGGATGAGTATCAGGAAATATTTCTTAATACTGTGTTCAGGCAGTGGAGCAGTCTCCCAAGAAATATGGTGGAAAGCCCATTGCCTGTGTCAATTAAAACTAGAACTAGTTTTAGAACTGGGGAGTATACTGTAGGGAACAATCCTGCTCAAGTCTAGATGATCTAATAACTCTTTTCCATCTGTAATACTTATGCCTGAGTTTCAGAGTTATGTATTGCAATATGATTTCATTCTGACAGAGAAAGACTGAAATATTTTTCTTTCATGTGGATTTTTTTTTTTTCCACACCATCCAGAATTTTCAGAGCTGCTGAAAACTAGTAGGGGGAAAGAAAACAAATCCAGGTCTGTACATCGAGTACTCTCAAACCACTGCTCAGACAAGAATCTGCCCCACTCTATTTGCACCTGGTATCTCAGCACGGTTGCAAAAAGCAGCCGCAGACATAACTGCCACGGAGGACAACCTGAAGCAGGCCAGGCCTCGCAGAGACCCTAGGCATGGTCTTGGAGACAGAGATTCTCTTTTTAGGCAGCAGTCCTAAGTTTTATCTTCCTATTGACCACTGCTGAGTCCTGTCTCACCTATACCTGCAGTTATTACCAGGGGACCATGGCTGATAAGAAGGTGCAAAACGTGAAGTGCACTCTTGCAGTTCTGGAGGGAGTAAAACATTTCTAGCATATTCTAGATTTCTTTCTTACAAGAGCCCCAGTAAAGCTCTAACATGCCATTATTTTGAAATACAAAGAGGCATTGAGAATAATCAGTGATGCATCAAAGAAAGGCCCATTTGTTTCCATTTAACAAAGAAAAGGTTAGAGTAGTACATCATTTTGCTGCTTCCATTCTCTGCATGTAAGAAACCGTCTGTGCAGCCACTAACTGAGAAGTGAATATTTATACAGAGAAACCGGTTTAGTAGTGTCAGTAAAGGAACTGGTGATTTTTTCACTAAAAGGATGCCATATTGATAAAACAACCCCTATCAAACTGAGACGTACTTTCTGTCTGCTCCTTACAGATTTCTTGACTGTGGAATATGACCACCTGGGTTTTCCTTGCTCCTCTTTCCTCCTGTCAGCTTTTTTTTCTTTTTTTTTTTTCCTTTTGCAGCATCCTGCAGTTGAGGAGGAAATTATGGTAACATCTGCCCTTCTTTCCTGGATCTAACACACCATAAAATAGTGGTTGTTCTGTAAAGACCTCTTTATGTTCCTAGAAAAGTCAACAGGAGTTTGTTCATAAACCTTGCGGTTAACATCTTGAGTACCTAAGGCTTGTACACTTGCAGGAGGCCAGATGGGCTAGAACTAAAAGTCCATGTTTCAATGCCTGAAAGTTTGCATCCAAACTGGCAAATTGGCCTGGCAAATCTCTGCAAACAATCTTTATATAAAAAAAACTTCTACACGAATCTGTCACAAGTCTCACTGAGTTTGCTCCTCCTTAATTCTTTGTTTAAAACCTGCTTCTTCAATATTAGCTTGAATCAGCTTTTTTGAACATATGCTTACACTTATTTAGTTTCTCTCTTTGCCTTTTCTCTTGTCCCTGATCTCATTTTTTCATCTGTATGACTCCATTTCTATTTGCATATATGCTGCTATGAAAAAGATAAACTAACTAATGGTGCCAGCCCTCCAGCAAGGACTTTGAGGGACTTTCTTGTCTCTTTTGACTAATTCCTTTTGTGGCCTTGGGAAAGTCACTTATCTCGTCTTTCTCAGTTTTTCTATATGACAAATGGAGGTAACAATGTACACTGACATCCAAGGCATCTTGTTTGTATTGCACCAAGAAGTCAGCCTTCTCTAAATACAGGTTTACTCTATGTGAGCATGTGAGATAATTAAAACGTAAGATGCTGTAATACTGTGGATTAGTTTTAGCCTCTGTGGTCAGTGCTGACTGTATCACTGAGGGAAAAAATTGTGAATTAAAATGAAGAGCTGGAAAAGTATTAACTTCTTTTTGTTATTAATCATTGTGTTATTTATTGCTGTTTGTTTTGCAATTATTGCCAGGGAAATAAAAAAATAAAAAAATCTATCTCTGCTCTGTGCCAGCTCTAACTGCAGCTGTGGATTTAGAGACGAAATTCAGGCTTCAGCCTTTCCCTGGGGCTGATGGACTTCTCCTTTCAAAGTAGGACACTTCTATCTGATGGCATTAACCATAAAATCCCCCATTTCAAGTCTATGATATCCTGAAGGACAACGGCTCATTTCATTTCTTATCAAGAAATCGGGCAGATCAGTCATATTTCCCGAATCAAATGACATTTTCAGAAAATTCATTTGAACCAAAAATGAGGTTTCCTCTCCACAGACTCCAATTAGTTTAAAAGTGGTTTTCTGATGAAAATTCTTGAAATAACTGAGCTGTATAAAGAAAAATCTATATCTATATATGTATGTATATAGATATATGTACACATGCACAGTCGCTGTGAAAGCTATAGCCAGAGTACCCTATCAAGCAGTATAAATCTTTAATTTTGGCAATCAGCAGTAACAGTGAAATACTTTAAGATCTCTCCTTGCTTCCTCCTCATTTTTCTTCCTCTCATCCCATCACTCTGGCTATTCCAGTGGGAGTGCACGCACTCATTTGCTCCCTAAGTACACAAAATTAGCTGCTTATCTGTTGATCTTTTTACATGATCCTTTAAAAATCCTTTCTCTGTATGTGTGTCCAAGGCCGCTTTTGCCTTCAGAGGAAGCCCAGGCAAGCCAATCCTCAGCCTTTCCCTTACCCGCTCACAAGGGGCCTGGGCCTAATTAAATTGCTCTCAAACACAAGAAGGGATGAATTTCCTTCTTTCCATCTCCCTTGTCACCCATTTAACTCAGCTGAGATCCATTCCTTCCTTTTTAGTTATGTTAAAATGGAAAGGGGGGAGCTTGGATTGAGGGGAACACGCAGGGAAGGGGGAGGAAAGTAGAGGATGAGGAGGAGTGTGGGTTGTACTGCTGAGGTGCAGCGTCCCAGTCACAAACAAAGGAGCAAAACCTAAGTAAATGGGAGGTGAGTGGAAAAGAGCAAGCACCAGAACAGTGGATGGGCTTCTCTGGCTGCGACCCCCTTTGTTTTTGTTTACTGACTGGTTTGGTACTCAAACTGAACAAAAATTTGTTGGTAAAAAGGCAAGAAAATACATGCATACATTTCTGCATATTTATGCACTCTCTCAGAGTGATGCTTGCTCCTTCTCTCACCCCTCCCAAGACCTTTCTCTGATGACAAGGAAGCCTGGGTAATTAGGATGGCCCTCATCCACTTGGCATTGCCCAAGAGGGGTGGAGGTAGCTGCCTTGGCTCATCTATGGTTGGTTGCACTGGAAGGCTATGGGGAGAGCCAGGGCAGCAGGGCTACTGCAGTGGAGGTGTCTGTGCTTGGGGAAGGATAGCCCTGGCCCTGCCAACACCAGGGCCCCTGCGTGAACTAAAGTCTAGCAAGACCTGAGAGAAGCTGACAATTTCAGCCTTTGAAAACCATCCAAACTTGTTGAGTTTTCCCTTTTTTTTACCTCCCTTTTTTATCATTTTCCCTTCCTCTCCCCCCACTTCTCCCTTCTCAGTGCTGTATCCTCCTCCTCCGTCACCAAAACCCCAAACAAATCTGAGAAAGCCATTCAATTAAATCTCTCCTGACTTCAGCTGGCTCCTGAGTGAAAGGTCAGCAGCGTCCAGGAGGGAGAGGTGCGCACAAGGAGGAGCTGGAGCTGGTGTTGTTACCACAGCATCCCCCGTCTTCCCCTCCCTCCCCTCACCACCTCTCTTTAATGATACCCAATGGTCAATCACTCCCCAGCAGAGAGAGAGATGCCCTGAAGCATCATTGTGGTCAGGAGCGATCGATCAGGTTTTTTAAAAAAAAGATGGTAATGATAACCCGTGGACATAATGTCAGTGAGTTTGCAATGCCTCTTGGAGGCCGCGTGCGCTCTGTCTGCCAGCTCCAAGGAGAGGCTTGGAGGGGCCTGAGAAAGCCTCTTCCCCCCACTGAGCCCACTTAGTCCTGCCTTAAAGACAGCTAATTAGACTGAGGGTTGCTATGTCTGTTTACACCAGTGGGGAAGAGCAGGAATGAGGAGGGCCTCACACCAATGGCAAGCAGGACTAGAGCAACCTTTGTTTTAAAGAGGCTTCACGTTAACTGAAGATAATCATACAGAGAGGTGGCTATAAATAATACATACCTGTGCTACGCGACCTGGATGCAGACCCTCATAAGAATACTGTGGTATGCAATGGTGATTCACCACTTGCTACCACGCACGTTCTTCAGGGTCCCTATTTTAAGACAGATTAGTGCTTTGTATTGCCAGGCAGACAGAGGTAATCACCTGCCCATGCCTGAGATGGAGATCTGAAAATCATCGGGAGGTACTTATCAACATACGATCTGAGCAGCAGTGGATGTGTACAGACCTTTTAAAATTCTATTAGTATATGTCTGAGTAGATTGTGGTAAAAATACAAACAGTTTTCTAAAGAAAAACTGTCAGTCTCTTCCTAAATCTCCTACCCTGCAGCCTAAGCATGGACTTTTGTTTTTATGGATAAATGTGATTTGTCTTTTAACTGTTGAGATTACACACTCACTGGAAGGACTGCAGACCCTGCTTCGAAGAGAAAATCTTCCCTTTATCCCAGTGTGCACTTTATCAGAAAAATAATAATCAGACCTGAGGGCCCTCTGTCCCTTCCTTCCATTGAGGAAATACAGGACAAATAACTCCATAGCAATAATTCCCCTTCCCAACACACAGATTTTTTTCTTGTCACGTTATTTTCTGCATCATTTGACGAACAAAACTACATTTTCCTCTACACCTATTAAACTATTTGATGATGCTTTTTATTTTTGCACTATAATTGGGAAAGCAATCATGTGATAAAATGTAAGTTTGTCATGAAATAAAATAAGTGATGTTGAAAACACCCAAATTATATTGTCCAAGAAAGTTTCCCAGATGTTCTGCTCATTTAGAGAAATGATACTATTATTATTTTTAATTTTTTTACACTTTTTAGAAGAAATCTTTGACTATTGGAAGGTACTTGTAACAGACATAGCAGTAACGACTTGTGATTCTGCCATTACCTCTCTCTTGCATTATTAAAAAGGTGGGTAGAGAGTGTTAAAATAGCTGTGGTCTGAAATAGGATGTTTATTTCATTTCTTTCTTGGGAAGCTAGTTTGTGTATGTGAAATTTGGATCCATTCATATGATTGAGCTAGTATAGAAAAGCTGCCACGAGTATGTATTAACATGCACTAGAAGGACTGCAAACTTTGCATAGGCTTTAACAGAAACATGCAGAACAAAATTTGATGCCATTTGGTATTCCGCACTAAAGAATCACAAAACACTCACATGAATATTCTTAATAAAACATTCTTCTTTTTAATTAAAACCAGGCATTTCAGAAAAGGAGCTGAAAATTGGTCTGGCCACTTAGGAAGCCAGCAGACAGTATCCAGCAACTTTGTCCTGTATTCAGCCTCATTAGAAATGTAGGTTTCATCTAGAATGGTGGTTACAACAGTTAGTTGTATTTTAGTGTTCCCAAACTAGTGAGTTAGCCTGAAACCCCACAACTTCATAACCATGCAGGTTTACAATGTACATAGGAAGTGTATCTGGAAATCATTAGCTCTTTGATGTGTTGAAATCAACTACTGCACTAGCTATGGTGAGACATCAATAGGCTGCATTAATTTCTGTTAATAATGCTATAATCTTATTTTTCTAGAGGGACAAAAGTTTTTTTCATACCCAGGAGCCAGTTAGCTGTGAATAATGTTGTTGTATGATGGTCAATAACGACATAGCTTTTAATCAGTGACAGTCAATCATGTGAAAGTCTGTTTCAGGAAGATTCTTTGGAGTCCAATAAAAGGGGGTGAATCGAAGCATTTGGGAACATCTAGGTAACCTGTTAAAGAACTCTTAGAGTTATAGAACTGCAGGTGAGGTGCAGAGCTTTCCTTCCTTCTTATGCCCCCTCCATTTCCCAAACCTCCAAGGGATGCTAGATGAGAGAGACCCAGGCACAGGTTCTAATTTCCAGTCCAATGTTGGGGGTTCAGACCTAGTTTTTACTTCTGAATCTCCAGCTAACTTCCTGTATTGTCTATAATGGGGACAGGGAGGAAAGGAGAGGATAACTTTTAATAGTCCTCAGGTTCCTTTACTGTCCTCCATCTCATTTTTGCTGTTAACGGACTTTAATCTGCAGATTAAACTCTTAAAACCTCATCCATAGGCCAGTGAACAATTTCCACTGGGCCCTGCTTCAATGTACTCTTATTATTCATCTCTCTTTAGTAATACAAAGTAATAGGTTAGTTACAATAGCATCCCATTAGAAACATCATAGTGTGCTGTGACTACAATTAAGAAATCTTGAGGTTTATTTTTGTGTCAAAATAAACAACAACAAACATATCAAGCCATATGTTGCAGATTAAATATTTGAGGATGAAAGGTGTTTCTTCCTGTTTTAAACACATTTGAAAGCTTCCTATCCAAACCCATGTGCACAGTTCTCTTCATGAAACTAGGTTACTAGCTGCTGTTGCAACAAAAAATTCAAACAATAGTACCTCTCATTATGGTTAATTTGTAGATTTTTTTTTTTTACCACTTTATTTCTACTGTACTGAGCCAAAAAGTGCATTTTGTAGACTAAAATCTAAAGCAATTTTCTCTTTCCTGTTTTATTCATATCTCTTGTTTTAACCCATGTTATCTTTAGAGTTTTCAGCACTGTCCAACATACTGTTTAGTTTCTCAGAGAAGAAAGTGGGTGTAAAGTAATGTGTGAGGACATTTAGATTCCATTTGGCTACAAAACATCCCAGGAAAAATTAATTAACCTTAGCACTGGTACAAAATTTTCTATGCATTGAATTTGCAAAATATTCACCCAGATATTGAATTGAGTACTCACTGTCTGAACAGATAACACATGTTCAACCCTAAAATATAGTGCTTTTTGTCATTAAAAGCCATTTTAATACTTCACTGCTTCCACAATATAACACAAGTGATGGAGAGATGTGGCAAACTTAATGCAGAATGAGCTTTAAAAAAAGTGGTTGTAAGCATGACCTCGCAGTGGTTTATATTTATCTTCTCCAGGTGATTCTATGTCAGATTTACTCAGATTTAAAATCAGAGCCTCTCTGCTAGATGCTGTGACTGCAAAACAAAGAAAATAACATCACCCAGCCCTGAAAAAGAAAATCCTATTGTGTTTATGTCTTTGTCAGACTTCAAAATTATGTTGTCACTGACCTTTCTAATCACATTTAATCTAAATTTAACAAGTAACCTTGATTATAGTAATACATAAACTACACAGTGTAAGCTTCTGCATGGTTTCAGCAAGACTGCATATAAAGTATGGTGTTATATTCTATCGACAAGAATGCCAGATTCTGAGCTATTCTGATGTGTTTGGTGATACTTCTCTACTTGTAAGAAAGCACTGATACTTTAGCAAAAACAAAGTCTCACTTCAAACCACACTGATTAAGCTAAGTGATGTATTCACACGTTCGTCTGTTTGCTTCCGCGATCATGTTCAGTGAAGCTATTTTTCCTAGCAAGTGTTACTGGATTTAGTCATAACTTAAAAAGTAAAAAACAAATGAAAGTTACCCCAAACCTGAAACAAAACACCAAGTGCATTTGGCATTTAGCTGCAGGTGAGCATTTCTAGAAACTGGGCCCCTATCTAAGGATTGCAGAGTATGGCCATTGCATTCCTGTCAGTGCTGGCTTGTTGCCCTGGTACGGACACAGTACCAGTGGGCCCTTAAGCTGTGGTGAGGGTCACTTGCAGCAGGAATCTTCAAACTCCAAATATCCAGTTCATACTTCAGTCTGCCTGAAAAATATCAGACTTTTAACTTTTTTGAGAGTTAAAGGTATTGTAACCACTCTCTCAAGGTCTCCACTGCCTAATTCAATGTTAAGTAGAGTATGTTTGTACATTTATAGTGCCATATATAAATGATCATTGCATTAAGCATTTATAGCAAATTTTACATTTTGAGGTTCCCAAATCACTTTAAGAATTTAAAACCAATGTAAATGATAAAAAAGGATAGATTTGGTTGAACTAGTTATAATGAATAATTAATTTGACAAATCTATTTCTTTTTTCTTATTTGCAAATTATCCAAATGCAGACTTGAACACTTTTGTTCATCAGTTGAAGTTTTTTGATTAATAGTTTAGGAAAAGAATTTCAGGCTATGTGTTGCCTGCAAGTTGCTTCACATGACAACTCTATCATGCATTATCTATTTATAATTGATAACTTTACCTACAAGACAATGACTTCTTGCAAACGAAGTGGTTTTATTCCTCTGTATTGTTTGACTAACTTTAAGAACTCACTGTTAGATTAACATTCATAAAGAGAACTAGCATGTAGTTCAGAGCAGGAGAATCTTGAAACAGTCCATGAAAGCAAGACAATAAAATGTAGTACTTCTTGACAGCTTTCTTGACACCATACTAGGAAGAACCTGCAGGACATTTCAAGGGAACAGAAGGAGAACTGACAATTTTCTGTATTTCTAGATCTAAAATGAAGAATTTGAAGTGAAGCCTATGTGAGATATAAGTTAGCAGGATGTAGGCTGGTACTAATACCTTGTCAGGCATCATCTGACAAGCTGTTGATGATTTCTTACCAGAGGGATGGGAAACGCTGATTCTGTTGACCATCCCAAGTAAGAGCCATATCAGTCAATGAAAAACTGCCAGAAGGGCCTTAAAGTAAGCATAGAGCTGAATAGCAATAAAGGGAAATTTGGGCAAATATATACTTTTGTGTCTACACATCTATGTGTGTAAATTACAACCAGGATACCAGACATACAATAAAACTGAGTGATAAGGGTCATATTACATCCTAAAAGAATCCTTAAACTAAACTTCAAGCATCTTGTTAATAAGTGGGCAGAGATAGTATTTATATATGAGAAGAAATGTCATAAAGTTAATATTTATGAAACTTGGTAATATGTCATAGGGCTGGAATCTCACCAGTTACATTTTTAATCCTCTTAATAAATTAAGTAGAGAGTTTGAAGATGAACTGTTGCAACAAATACAATGTTGCATGTTGAATAGTCAAAACTAATAAAGTAACAGAAACTCAATACTTCTGAGTAAAAATATAACTACAGATACGATATCTGTGCACATTACAGAGAAAAAGCAACCTTATATGTAGTGGTATGAGCTGCATTTTCAGCATCTTTCCTTCAGCATGGGGAGAAAAACCCCTCTAGTATCATAGTAGTTTAAACTGGGGAATATTTCTGAGATTTTGTATCTCAAGTATCAGGATTCCCTACAGCTTCTAAAAATAATAGCAGATGAACTCAGAGTGTAGAGATTCATCTTTCATAAAGAAGCTCAAAACTGAACATCATTTTGATATCCAAAGAGATACATATTTCCCAATAGTGACCATCAAATAGGAAGTAGAGTTTATAACTAACAATCATAACTTGGTATTTACTTTATGTATATGAACTGTATATAACACCAAGTATTCATACTTAGATGCTTTAGAGGGCCAGTTTACCCCAGCTTGAATAAGTTAGCATAACTGATCAGGAATGTAAATTTTAATTAGGAAGTATTAATGAATACTGGGAATTGTTCAAGGACATAAACTTGCACACAAAAATGTACAGTAGTCAAAATGGCCTGATTAAGACACATTAAAGTAGTGTAAAAATATAAAATAATGATGCATCAGAAATGAAAAAAGAGAGGCTAAGTTATATACTGAGACTTATAAGTAACTGATAAAAGAAATCAACAACTCCATTAAACATCAGTGGCCAATATGGTTAAAAACAACAAGAAGGCAATTTAAAACCATTTTAGCATCAAAAAGAATCTTAGGTCACATGTAGTTCCACTGAAGATGCAGATGGTGGAAATCATAAATAATGACGCAGAAAAGGCAGAAATGTTTAATAAATATTTCTGTTCTGCACTTGGAATGAAACAGGAGGATGTATCCATCCCATATGATGTTGTGGATAGAAATGAAAGTTTGCCATCTGCAACAAAGAAAGAGGTAAGGCAGCAGCTGCTAAAATTAAATATATTTGTATCAACAGGCTTAGATTACTTTAGACCCAAAAATCTCAAAGGAGCTAGTTGAGAAGCTAAATTTAACCACCTTATCACAACATATAAAAAGGAGGTATCAGTCCTGCCCTGTTGTCTTGTAGGTACCAAACTTCTCTGTTTTAGGAGACTAGTAAAAATACCTCTGTCCTCCATGTGATGCAAAACAAGTCCCACTAAACAAACACTAAAACTTTTTCATCTCTACTTACACTGTACGATACTCCTAAGGCTGTCTTTGGTCTGTATTGTATATTAAGACTTCTCCAAGTTACCTTATTTAAGAATATATACCATCTTTAAAAAAAAAAAAAAACAACAAAAAACAAAAAAACACCAAAAAAAAAAAAAAAACACAAAAAAAAAAAAAAAAAAAAAAAAAAAAAAAAAAAA
>JBAFWW010010957.1:0-23357 GCA_036873685.1 Agapornis canus | reverse complement strand
CTCCGCGCGAGGGGGCCGCTTCCCGCCCGTCGGAGCTGAGGGGCCGGGCTGGGCTCCTGAGGGACCGCAATGGTAACTGCTTGAGGCTAGGGTGGGGATGGCTTTTCTGAGCACCGCAACCTCGGGGCAGGTGGTCAGGGGAAAAATACAGCGAGGTGCTGCTCACCACCGTTACCTGAGCGTCCTGAACAACAGAAAAAACAGAGTCCTGCCTCCCCAGGTTCCAGTAGGACCTCAAAATTTCACAAAAGAGGAAAAAAAAAAACCAAACCCCAACCAAACAAAAATAAATAGTGCCAGTCTTCCAGTAAGCAGGGAAGGGGGGGTGTCAGCCTTTGTCTCCAGATGTCTTTTATAAGCAATGGAACCCAAGGCAGGATACAGCCCTTCAGCGTTTAAAAAGTAGATTTCTCCAAAAGTGTCAATTCTAACATCTGTTTTACCCAACTGAGGAATGACACCTGATTTGCTGATTTATGGCCTCAGATTGTTATCATTTCTGAAGTGAATATCAAAGAATTAATTTGTAAAGAGTAATAGCAAACCTGAAACCAAGGATTTACTTTTCAAGTCTGCATTCCACAAATCATTTTTAACAGACACTGTACTAAAAGGATTTATTATAACCCTCTGGTCCAGTGCTTCATGGTCTGCAGTTGAGAAAGGACCAGGAAAGAGCTACATAACTAACTGTGTCTGGTTATAATTTCCACAGGACTTCAGCTTGTCCAGCATTTGAAGCTAGGCCAGTTGATTCTATATGGAAAATACAGAATGATCAACTGGAATTTAATTCTGTGGCATGGTTACTTTATTGGTTAAAGGCAGTGGCTTATTCAGGAATTGTTTCCTTGTGGCCTTTGTTGAGCAGTCACCAAGACAAGAAAAAACTTTATGTGGGTTTTTTCTAGATACTAATTTTGTAGTTTCTCTACTCTCAGTTGTGGCCTTATTAAGTGCTCGTAGTTTTAGAAATTAAACTGATATTGCTTTATAATTTAATTTGTGGTTAGAGGAGAAAATGCTTTTGCTAACACATAAATGCATTAGTAAGAGAGCCTGTAATTTGCTTCTTTCTTGATATTGTTTTAAAAACCAGTATTTATGTTGTTTCCTTAGGAGCATTTCCATGCCTGTGGCACTTCCACTTGAGTGGCAGCTTCCACATGGAGGAGTTGTCTGTTGTACTGTAAAAACAGGTTCTACACAGCTCCCCTTTGCATAAAACTGTAGTAGCATCTCCATCTTCCCCTGGCTGGAAACAGAAGACAGCCTGACAAAGCCAGGTTGTCATCTTGTGTGCACTTGTACAAAGAGCACAGTGGCAGGCCTTCTCTTGGAGAAGAATCAGAAAAGATCCTGCATCAGGAGCGGGGAAAGGAGCTACATTAAAGTAAGAGTACTGAAATTCAGCTGAAAAATCCTGGTCTGGTCTCTCTGGCAAAGAAAATACAGTGCAGAGTGGTGTTCAGTGCTCTTCAACCAGGGGAAGGGCTGGGGATGGAAGCATCTGAGAATGTGTTGAAAGGCCTGTGGCCTTTTGTCTAGCAAGTAGTAGCCTTCTGCTTCTGTCTGCAGGAATTGATAGCAGCTGATGAAAACAGTCCTTGGATAGTGATGTGGAGGTAAAACAATACCGAATGTTATGTCTGGTAAATTTAATCTTCAGCTTTTCTCTCTCTTTGCCTTTGCATCTTCCCCTGAAGTGCTGTGTGCCTTTCCAGTTACCAGGGAATAATAGCTATTGATCTTAATTAATAAAAAAGAAACCCTGCAGCAATTGCTTACATGGAAAATGGTTTTTATAAAGCATTTTAATACTTTTGATGGCTGTAAATTCTGGTCTGCTCTGTTCTTGTTCAGCCATGCTTCTGTTAGGAGTCAGTTTTCAATTTCTTGCTGTGTTCTTGTGCTCCCTGTGACCCTTCTGATAAACATACTGCCTCATGGCTCACTTGCTATTGCTCTTTGTGTACTCCAGGGAAGCACGACATCCTTAACAATGGCTCAAGTTGCCCCATGGCTATGTATCAATGACCTTCAAGAAAAGCTTATTTACCAGCACATTCTCTGGGCTGGCAACCTCAGGTTAGCATTTGTAGTGGAGGGCCAGGGTGACCCGTTAGCTCTCTGGCATGGAACCTGTCTATCAGACTTGGACAGGAGACCCCTTGGGAATGAGTACATTGTCCTAATGAACGGGTTAGAGTTGGTTGTGTAGCACAAACACATTTTGGACAGCTAGTCTGCCAGGTCTAATAAGGCTGCTTAGAAATGACCACTGTGAGTGACCTGTATAAAAAAAAACTAGCACAGCAGCAGTTTATTATTGCAAACAGATTGAAGCTATTTCTTAAGTAAATGGCTTATGAAAATAAGCACCTTATTCCCATTTTGTATGCATTTCCATTTATTTTACAAGGCATTGTTCACACAATGATAACAAGGTACCAATCCAAACAATTCTGTAACAATTAGAAAAGTAAACATTTGTTTTGACCATGTACATTGAATTGCACTTTTAATACCAAGCATTACACTTATATTTCCATATTATACTTTATATAATACGTGGATTTGTTGCAGAAGTACTGGCAGTATGGAGTTGTTCTCAGTTAAGTCTGATATCGCTGTGATTCTCTTCTTTCCTAACTCTTTAGGATTTGCAAACTTGGGACACACAGAGATGACAAATACAGCTCCAGATCTAGAAAACTTCATTGTAATGGAGCCAGAGCTTTGAAGCTCCTCTCTGTTTTCAGTGTGCTAAAGTGAATCCATCTTGAATGGCAGGCACTGAGGGATTTGGACCATGCCTGATTAGACTCTTTTCTGCATTCACATGTCAGCTTTTTCCAGTTCAGAGAAGCCAGAAAAACTTCTACGGGAGAACAGTAGTTCCCAAAGCTCAAGAGAGCTCCTGGCACAGGTTGGTATGGGCAGCAGTGGAAACCCAGGGATTACTAGAAGGGGGGAATTGGGATCTGGAGAAAAATCTGAGAATGTCTGCTCTCATTTGCATTGGTAGTACCATCCATGTATTATATAAAATACAAAAATAAGAGAAACTGGAAGGAAATTAGTACAGCCCAGGATTCTGGTGGTGTCAAATTATAAATGAAATTTATGACACCAAATCCTTTTGATGTATTTATCCCCTTGTGATCAGTTTCCTATATATTATTCTATGTATAAGATATAGTTTTCCAAAGATACATATATATTCCTTTACAGGTTAAATAAAAGCAAGTCCCACTGAATAAGAAAATAAGAGGAAGTAATGTCCTAATTCTCTACCCATATCTTTTTGTCTTTTCCAGGTAAAAACAGCATGAAATACATTCAGTAGCAAAGAAGTTGGAATTCAGGAGAAGTGGAGAGCCCTGTGTGTATTCCTGGAGGATTAACCTGTACGTGTTAAGACATGATACTGAAATAAATTATGTAGACTTCTGACTTGGGTAAGATGGGATCTTGATTAATGCTGAGCATTATTCATCCTGCTGCAAATTCTTTGAATATCCCAAACCCCATTTATGGATCATCTCTGTTTCAAAGGTTGCTGTGATGTACACCCCACCTAACTTGAAAGGTCCAAACTTGAGTGCTTCATTTTGTCTCCCCTCAGTATTATTACTCAGAAAGAGGTAATAGGGCAGCTCTCAGGAAGATATTAGCATAAGAGACAGGAAAATAATATAGTTCAAGCCCTTGTGCTTGGACGAACAAAGTGATGACTGGCACTGTGTTAACTCACAGCAATGCCTTGGGTGTATACAGCATTACCTGTCTAGTGCAGCCAGCTGTTTGCACAGCAGCCCATTCTGCAGGGTTCAGCTGTAATAGGTGTGCTTGTCACTCAGAACAGTCCTCAGTCTTGAGGAAAATATCTCTGCCCTGATCTTCACATTCAGACAATAACATGTACTAAGGTTTTATGTCTAGCAGTTGGAACAAAACTAACATCGTAACATCAGAAGTGCGTCTGTTTTCAGTGCCAAAGGTATTTAGGCATACCAGATCATGCAGAAATATGCCAATTATCCCTGAGTCTAACAGTAAATCAAAATAAGAGGTATAGTTTTCCCACATATAAGTAGTTCCATGGATTTCAGTGCAACTACTTAACAAAAGATAGGGAACAGCCCTACCTTTATCCTATGGAGAAAGCATGACTTATGTAGCTTCCAAGTTTTGATACTTCAGTGACAGTAAATTAAGATTTTTTATGTACTCCTACATCGCTATGTTCAGTAGGTCAATGGCATTGTGACTCTAAAGTCAATGGGATACTTCATGCTCTGTCAAGGGGCTGAATTCTTGTTCTTGACTTTCTATCTCCTTCTCTTGTAAATGGCTGGTTTTATTTTGAGGTTTTTTTAACACAATGGCACAGATAAAAACATCTATCTTAAATTTTAAGAGCTAACTAAGAGAAGTCCTTTAAAATGTCCAATGAAGAAGAAAAACATTGCTTACCTATGTAAGCAATATAACTTAGCTGTAGCAAATTATATACTAATTAATGGGCAGGACAAAGATGAGTTTGTCAGTTGGCAGTACTGATTACACAGCTGTCTCCCTTTCCCAAGACTGGTTTTACTGAACTTTAATGCATATGGACCTCAGGGATTTTGCAGATTCTTGGATTAACAGCACACATGATATTTTCTATTTTATTGTTATTTTCTCTGGGGTACATTTAGAATTTTTAAGTGAAATACGTCCTATTACTTTAGAATATTAAGTTTGATTCACAAAGATAATACAAAACTAGTTCACAGAGGTACCATGTAACTAAAGCAGCCTTGCTTCATTTATCCTGTAAAGTGTTACAAAGTAAAAACAACTGCTTTTTAAATTGAAAAAAGTACTCTCCCCCCACATTGGGCATATCAGGAACAGATTAGAATGCAACAAGATAAAACAGTTGTACTAAAAAAATTTGGAGGTTTAACCCTAATCAAAGTAAAGACTTTATTCAGAACTGTGCGTTCTCAATAAAATTAAAAAATAAGATTTAGTTCCACACATATTTATAAAATTCAAATGACTTTTAAGATAAGTTTGATGTGGATACATAGTTTAATATTGACTTAGGAAAGGAAATATTAATCAGTGCAGACTTATGAGCCATGTTAGCTGTTCCAGTGCCACACAAAAAAAAACCAGTGCCAGTGAGACTTTGATGATGTTTCTGCTGAAAATCTGAACAACCAGCCAGCTATCCCTGACTGATCAGCTGGTCTGGCATACATGTGCACATAACTCTTGTCACACGCTTCTGAAAAGGGCTAATTAAACCCCAGATTTGTTTTTCTCACAGAAAGCTGAGTCTCCCAATAGCACATATAGTCAGCAGGCAGAATTTTATCTTTCCTGGTTTAATCCTGCAGTCTTGCTCCTTTCCTTGTTTCCGAATATAACTGCTTATTCATCAAGATAATGCCATAGAGCTATTTTCTTATTCTTTCAGTAGTTTTGAGAAGACACATTTTCCATGTAAATACTACTCTTCCAAACACCACTGCTACAAACACTACCTTGGGACTATAGATGGAAGGTAAAAGTGGTTTTTTTGCCCTTATGTCACTGCCAAGACAGATAATGCAACTGTTGCCTTTGGGAACTTTTTTTGCTGATGTAAGCCAGCTTCTGTTCTACAAGGTTTTGAAATCCTGGCTAGCAGGTAGCAAACATATTTTTGTCACAGAAACTCAACTTCCAAAGTCAGAGAGCAGCTACAAAGAGAAACATGATGTTGTGTCAAAGCGAGTTCCATGGGACATGCTGAACTTAACAGTTCTTTCTTGCTGAACTGGGGAAGTCCCACTCCCACAGTCCACTTGCAGTCATTGCACCCTTTGAGATTAACTCATTAAGGTGTCAAAAGACTAACCAAAAGGGGAAAAATCCACTCCACATCTTTTTTTGTTTGG
Organism: Agapornis canus; assembly: GCA_036873685.1. Lineage (NCBI taxonomy): Eukaryota > Metazoa > Chordata > Aves > Psittaciformes > Psittacidae > Agapornis > Agapornis canus. Next base: position 17,418 of record JBAFWW010010957.1, on the reverse strand, counting down.
TTGGTTTTAATCGTTTCCAGTAAGTGCCATAACAAGGACAAAGGACATGACTGTACAACAGGGAGCTGGAGGGGTAAGTTCTTTGAGCAGAAGGTAGCTGTTACATTATGTCATCTACTCAGGGAATCACTGTCCTACCCATTTATTTTTTTATTACTGCATTTTTCCAATCAAGGTTTTAAATTCACTTCTAAGAATGATTTAAAATAAATGAAATGAGAAATTTGGACACTTGTCAAACCATCAGTGTCACTCATCGGCACAGTACTCTCAAATGTAACAATCAGATGTTCACCAGGTATTCTTAAATGTCACTTCAAATTTATTATGCAGTTCATTTTGAGCGTGAAGTGGAACTGGTAAATGAATGACTAATGCTAGGCTTAGACAGTTAAGAGAACAGAAACGTTTATGCAAATATCATTAGCAAGAAAGTGACCAGGGAAAAAGATCTTTGTTCATATTTGCAAAAGAAATTCCTTTTGTGTTTTCACCCCTTTTTTCTCACTACATTAATGTTTCCAGATAATCACTGTTCTTGCAGCTACATTTTCAAATATTAATTTTTTTAGCCCCTTACCCTTAAAAGAGAGAATTTCGTTGCAGGATTGTGTCAAGATAGTGATTATATTTTGATCTCCAAACAGCTGACTGCCTTTCAGAATCATTCCTTTGGCACAGGCAATATTTATACTACCCTGTTTAAAATAATTCAGAATTATGCTTGACAACAAAGCACGAGATGGGTATCATTAAATTTTATTGTACAAAACTGACAAGATACGGCATTACTTAGAATTAAAAAAAGAAAAAAACAGAACTAATGTCCCTGGAACAATTTTGTAATGGAACAATTAATACACAAACTTTAGTCCAGCAGTTATATTTACCTGCAAGACCTTCTTTAGACATGACAGATATAATTAAAAAAATACTCCATCAGTTCAAGCAATAGTTTAATTTTACATGAAATAAGTATTTCTATAAACACTTTATGTTCAGTCAAAACAAATGCTTTTGGATTTCCTTACCTTAAGAGATAAAAAACAACCAGGCAAGTTTGGGAATCATCAGAGAAGTCTACCCCATGGGGAAAGTCTAGGTTTTGTATTCCACTTGAGAATGTTTGTGTTTATAAAAATAAGTAATACCCACATAGCATTTCCTAAGTAGCAAACAGATCTTGACACTGTGGTGTCTTATCAGTGCAGCATAAACATTTTGGGGTGGTTTGTTTTTTTTTTTTGAGACCTCTTTTTTTGTGTCAAATTCAGAGTTTGAATATAGACCCAGGGAAAGGTTTTCATTACTGTTATTCATAAACCTACCCCTTATTGCACAGGATATACAAAAGGTCTAAACTATGCAAGGTCTTCACTCTCTGCTTGAGGGCAAAAAAATCAAATAAACACTGAACAATTTTCCCTTTATCCCAGTGGAAAGTATTATTTCTTGCAAACTGTAGTATAAACTAAAAATAAAAAGTGAACTAGATAACTTTATGTTAAATTCCAGTTGTCAACAGCCTTCACACAACAGTGCTACAAGGAACTGTACTACTTGCATTTCTGAAGCAAAAACCAACCAGAACTAAGAACTTACGAGTGAATATCATAAACAATTGTGCCAAGAGAGCACAAGACTATCTTTGCTATGGCCTAAGCTTTACAAAAAGTGCTTCTCTGCAGGACACAGTCACTGCGATAAACTTCTGAGATGGTCCCAGGGCGTAAGCTATCCTAAGACACCCGCACACACACTGGTGCTTATTACACTGTGCTTTCTATGAAGAGATTATGCTTCAGTACTTTACATTTTCCATTCTCTGTCTTCCTCCAGAAGAAAACAAACCTTCTATGCAAGATAAAAATAATTTTGAATAATTAGTCATGTATTAAAGACCTAGTTTTGAAGTATTTATTTAACATCTAGTCATATAAAATAAAGTGTAAAAGTATGAAGGTATCAGAACGTGGCTTCAGCAAGGCAGTTTGGGAAGTAAGAATTCAACATAAACCAGGAATTACTTTTTCCCCCTTTGAAAAGGGTTACATCAGAATGAATGAAAAACACCGAAGAATTTCACTTCAAGCCTGCACTCCTGCCTTTTGTCCTTTTTCCAAGAGGAGAGACCACTGGAAGAATCCTCCAGGGTTCAGTTGTGTTGTTCTTTGTGCTCTTGTTTGGGGTCTGTCAGGAACTATGTACTGCTTTCTTTTGGTGGCAGGGACAGCTGAGACTGCTGTGGTGGCTGCGTACCTGTTGCCGTTTTGATAGAGTTCAGGGTTTTACTAAACCAAGAGTTTTTGGCAGCTTGGATTTCATTCATAAGGGCTCCTCTCTGGTGCTCCAGCTCCTACAAAAGCAGAATAGTCAGAACTGATCAAAACCCAGGTAATTAACAACAAAGCATCTTCAAACTCAGTCCCCTACAATCCAGCACTTCCTTGCAACCTCCCAGGCACTGGGGAGAGAAGGCAGATCGACACTGCAGAAACAGTAGGAGATACTTAGAAATAAAATAAAAATCTCATTTCAAGACAGAAAGTCATTCTTGAAGTTCACAGATACACCACAGCATGGGTATACGCTCCCTTTTGGAACAGTTTTTTGCACAATTCAGAATTATTTTGTACTGAGCATAACAAGGTTGAGGACACAGCCTGGCTGCACTTGGATTTCACATACCTGAATTTTGCACTTAGCTTCCACAAGTTGCAGTTTGGTCTGTGCAAGTTCCAGCTCCATCTCCCTCAGCTGCTTCTTCAGTGCATCCTTTTCATCATCCATTTCTATGCCCTTATTCTCCGTGCTTACAATAGGCAGTTTCAGTGCCCCCTCCTTACTGAAAATCTCACTGCAGTGTTTGCAGGCCATCACTTTACCCTGAAATACCCAGAAAACTCATCTTTAATCCATATTTTAGGAGTCACTTTGCTTCCTGGAAGAGCCATTTTTATGTTAGACTGCCTTTCTGTCAGTAATCTTGAACTATCTAGTATTGCAGTTTTCATACATGACATGGAAAGGATTTGAGAAGTTCATGAACAATTTCCAGGGCATATTAACAGTATAAAATTTCTTAGAATCTACTTAGCGTGCTCTGTCTAAGCACAGAGACTTTGCCTCCTAGATTAGAAATACTCAAACCCTCTTGCTACCAAAGCTTTGTAATATTTTGCAGTATTTATGCCAGCAGAATTCAGAAGAGGAAATCACACTCCATAAACTTTTCATCTTCCATAAAAGCACTTGAATAAATTAATACAAATTGTGATACTTTAAAGAAAGCCAGGTAGCTTTTCCATATTTCCAGAAGTAAGCAAGCTGCTGTGCTCACTGCATGGGCCAGTACTGTCATGCAGGTGCTTGTTCAGCATCTTAGGGGATGACCCTTTCTGCCAATGACACCTGATACACAACAGTAATGTTCTCATGCTATCTGGAAAGGTGAACCAGTTACTCATAGCTGAAGATATTAGCAGAGCTGCCCTGGCTCTCACAAACTGAAACAGGATATTGATCTAGTTCAGCAGATTATAGGAACATCAATCCTGGAATTACTTTTTTTACCAGTAACATAAAAAGCTCACTAAAAAGGCACAAATCAGGTTCAACTTGAGTACCAAAGAAATAACTAGAAGCTATACCAGAGGGAAAACAATTCTGCCTACTCCATAGTGACAAAGCAGAGGGATACATGATCAGGAAACATTTATCTCTACTGCAAATGTTCCTAGTAAGTGGCTTTAGGGAAGGGTGAGGAACTCCTAGGGCAATTCTGGGGATGGCTCAAGCTATGCCAAGTTACTTAATCAACTTTGCTTAAATTACAGAAATCCAAATTGTCCAGTTCAGCCAATTCTGACCCCTCCACTGGGCACACAGGAGAAGCAGCATGTTTTCTCTTCTACAGAACCTTTTATTATTATTACTTAAAACATCCAAGTAAATACTGTCTCTGCATGTTTTCCCAGAAGTGTATACTTCAACAGGAAAAAGAAAAGCCAAGTACTACATACTGCTAAAATAAGATAAAGAACCGTGAAAGGAAATTAACCTTTTTATTGTTTGCATCAGATCTAAAATGCCTGTGGGCTATCGGTGCAGGAAGATGGGCAATGCTGATTGTTGTAACATTAAACTTCAATTAGCGTCTTATTCTGTCCCTCGTATTTAGCAGTACTTGTGTTAGAAAAATCTCATATGTAGAGGCATCATTCTCACCTTCACAACTTCCAGTTCATCTTTACTGGCTGCTTGTTGTTTTTCCAGCCTGGTACTCAGCTGGGAACAAATCTGGAGCAGAGAAAGCAGTCTCTTAGCTAATGTTTTACTGTGCTAACATATAACCCATGTTTTTTCATTTTTGTTAGAGCCAACATTTCTTAACTGTTGCCTTACTCAGAGGCTATTGCTAATAATGAGACTGAAAAGAAAGACAGTATTCAATACAGAACCTGAACACAAGAGACAAATATGTTATAGATGAATTAGTTTATAATGTTTATACCGCATTATGTCACAGAGTAAAGCATTCACTCTGTAGTACTAAAATTAGCTGAAAGACAGGTTCTGCCCGATTCCCTAAGTTATGAGATTATTAGGAAAACCACAAAAAGATTTATGACAGATTACAGTGCTTGCTGCCTGAAAGCCTGAAAGGTAGTGTAACTTACTTAAAGGTTGAGATCTGCTACTCTGAAAATTCAGCTTTCACATCAGGTTGAAAGAAGAAATAGGAAAAAGTGTTTCTAGAACAGTACCTGTTTATACTCTGCAATAATGGCTGTGGTTTTCTTGATCTCAGATTCTGCCTTCTCTAGCTGCTTCCTGAAGACCTCCTTCAGCTAGGAATTGAAGGAGAGAAGTTACACAGTACACTGAAAGAAGTTTTCAAAATGTCGTCAGATCATTCTCTCAAAGTCTGGCTGTGTTTCCAGCAATTCTACAGCTTCTTCTTACAACTTCCACTTCTTCATACAGGTGTCTGATTTACTCAGTACACAAGTAAGTATTATATTCAGTTATAACTAGAAAGACTATACTGTGATCCAGTGTATCCTGACTTCTCCTGTAGGGTTATTCTTCCTCAGCATTAAATGGTGGTACAGCATGATCCGCAGAACACAAAGCAAGAGCGTTTCTATTAAGTGGGTTTTACTGATTTTGGTTTTGTTTCCTGCACACTGTTAGAGCAAGTGTAGGCAGACAGATTATTTGTTTGCTTGGAGATAGAATTGGAAGAAGAATCTCTCAGCATTATCACTCTGATCTCCGTAACAGGAGAAAAAGATCTGGCTTGGTCTGTGCACTGCATTAAAGTACAGTTAACTCATTCCTCCACTGTTCAGAACCACTAAATCCTGAGAGCCCTTTCAGTAAGAAAAGGCTTCCACTGCCGCCTTATAGCAGAGAACTTCTCAACCTCCATTTAAGGAGATGCAAAAAATTATCATTTGGTTGTTGTAGTCACTGTTGTCAAACAGCAAAAACAAAAATCAGGGTATCACTTTTGACATATACTTTTGTGTGTCAGTATTCAGCACTGTGGTAGATAGATACAATTGAAAAACTAAGACTGAACATGTCACAAAAAATATGAGGCCAGGTCTAGTCCACAAGATCATTAAAAGTGGTCTGATCATGTCTCCTTAGTTGCAACTGCTCACCCCCAGTGAAAAGGATTACAATACTGGGAAGAGGATGAGGTTTGGAAAACAACATTCTCAGCGCAATTAAAGAGAATACTGAAAACCAAACTTAAAATAAACTAATTACCCTGGCACTGTAATTTTTTAATTGTGACTGCATTTTGAAGACAAAATCCTTTCTACTATTACAACACATTCATGCTTTTCTCCATATTCTTTGCTTGCATTTCCTTGCTAAATGAAAAAAGTTGGAGAATGCTTTACCTGAGCAGTTTCCTCTTCCTGCTTCCGTTTCTCCTCCTCAGTCTCCACTAGCTTCTGTTTGGTCAGGAGAAGTTCCTTGTTCAAAACATCTGCTTTGTCTTCAGCCTAGAATTAAAAAAGCTGGTGTAAATCAGACATTATCTGTGGCAATAAAAATGTATCAATTCAGATTCTAGCATTGCCTTTTCCTGACCTCTGATGAGTCACCTAGCCTATTTTTTATATGAAATTTATTTTTCAAATAGCCATTTTCTAAGTTATTCCACTGTTTTTCAACAACTGTGCAAAAGGGCCCTTTTGCCACATGTTTACCTAAGCCCAGATGGTAAGTAACCAGAGATACTATGTCTTAATACAACCATAATACAAACCATGATGTATAGAATGTTTCTGTTGGGAACAATATTAATCTAATCAATGGCAGCATGATTTAGCTCCTGTGTAACTTCAGATAACTCATTCCATTTTTATATTTGTAAGATACCATGGAAAACATTAGTTGCCTGCACTATACCTTACAAAACATCTGGGTGGAGACAAGTATAAAAGAGACCAACAGAACCACCAGATAAAATGGGTTATCAGTGCAAGTATTACCTGCAGAAACTTGATATTGTCTACTGCAGAATATGAATTTTCTCCTTTCTTTGAATGCCCAAGTTCATGGTGAAAGATAGTGGGAATGCTTTGGTTTTGTAAGCACTATCCTCACCGATCACGACAGAAATGTATTTCTCAGTATCTGTTTATATTCCGTTGACGTCCCCAGCAAGGAGATACACACTGCATTGCACTACCCCTGCTGTTCAGTAACTACGTGCTACAATAGGCAATGACTGTGCTAGAATAGTACTCAGTTTGCTGAGAATACAAGTGGGAAAATGGCACTGGAAACAACAAATAACAATGCAGAACCTGTCTCTAAGTTGCAGTTTGGTTTTCTATCACTGGTGGTGGTATTATCTATTTGTTACAGTGTTAATTATTAATGAGGGTGTTAGTGATGACTGTGGGTAGAAGAAGCAGCTGCACCTGGGCCCTGAGCGAAGAGATTGATTGAGGAGCCCTGCATTAGTTAGTGTGTATATAGCTGCGTGGGAGAAAGGAAAACAAGCAGTGAAAGAACAGAAAAGTGTTAAGATTGGCATTTTATAACAAAAGAACTTGGGGTTTACAAGGAATTTTTTTGGTGAAAGACCTGTTCAAGATATACTTTGAGAGAACTACAAATCTTTCTTCCCTTTATGTGTTCATTCCAAGTTCTCCAAGCACCCACGACAGTGTACAGTATAACCTGTCCTTGCAGATCAGGAGTGCAGGAGCACAAAGCTTTTCTTTTCAGTGCCAGGGAACCGAGGCAGGGTGTGGGAAAACTTCATGGAGCCACTCATCTACAGAAAGACTGCTAAAATGCAGGAGAGCATGAAATGGAACTGGCAAAGGTATGTGCTTGGCAGTCATACTTGAGGGAATAAAAAAAGCATGGGAAGCAGCAGATCTAAAGCTGCTTTATGTACAGCTGTTCCCAGGGAAAATAGGGCACCTCAACACATTGCTTTTGGCCTTTACACAAGATTGCCCACTCCATCATGCAAAGTGCATCTCTGTCTGTGTTCAAGATAGCTCATGTCTTTTGAATCAAATAGATCCAAATCAGCATAGCTTCACTATCAAAGGTTTGCCTAAACAGAAATACACATTGCACAACTGTGGTTAGTGATGTTGACAATTCCGAGGCTAGATAAAGAAAGCCAAGTAATTATGGGAAATCAAATTGAGAGGCCCTTGCAGGAAAAGATTTTATGTTATAAAAGGTGCTAGAGCCCTCACTGAGCAAGGGACTAATCATGGGGTATGGTGGAGTATGGCCCTCCTATATTAAGTATCTTAGTAATAGCTGTTACAGCATTTAACAACACTACATAAAACACTCTGGAAAGAGGAGGATTGAATTTATAGTTCTCTGACAGTCATCTCTGAGATAAAGGGCTCTGAATACTGCTGCCCTTCACATTCCAGTCTTCACAGGAAACAAAAGCAGTTATCAAAGCCCTTCCAGTTTTTGGTGCCATGCCACTTTCTTATCTCTGAATTTTGTTGACTGTACTAAAACTGCTGTGAAAAACAGATCCACATGAGATGGTAGGCATTCTGCAAGGCAGCTTCCTTGAAGACAGTCTTTTGAGGATGGTGTGATAGCTTTTACAAGTAAATGTTCATTCTTTGGTATCTGAGTAAAAGTTGTGGCTTAAATTTTCTAAAACAATCCACAACAGAGAAGATGAAGTCAGTGTTGGCAAGACAGCACTGTAAATACCTACAGTTGCACACATGTGGAAACCCAGCCTTCTGACTGCGATGGGGAGTGAGGTTGTCAGGAAAATACAGGCACAAATAATAAATACTTTCAGTGTTGCATTCATGCTTTCACTTGAGCACAAAGCAGGGCTCCTAGAAATGGTGTTGCCAAGCCTGAGTTGGGACTCATCTTTGTCAGCATTACCTGGTCCAGGTCATTCCGTAAGGCAATTTTGCTTGTTACAAGCTCATGGGCAAGGTCATCATTCTCCTGCTCCAGCCGCATGCTTGCTTCTTGGAGCCTGCGGTTTTCCCTCTGCAGAAAGAAAGGAAAAACCAGAAAAGGAAGTTAGTCTTTATCAATATTAAAGAGCAATAAGTGAATAAATTGTGTGTGTAAAACACTGAGGAGGCAAGAGTGCACATTAAGACAGGACTGCTGCTTTGGGAAACAACAGTGAATTAAGCCAGCAGTGCGAATGCAGCTATTCCACTTACATCCCAATGGCTGTGTTTGTGTCACACAAGTGACACACTGGCTGTAGGGTTTCTCTATCAAAAGTGAACAGACCTCTCTGCAAAAGCACTTGGTTTCTGCTTGCTCGTTATCAAAAGAAATTAGGCAGATAAAATCCCACCCAGCAGCAGTGAACAGGGCCCAAATAACAGATACTCATAATGTTTCCAATTGAAAGCAAAGCTGTCCTGCTCCTTTATACAAATTTCTGTCTGCAGAAATCCATAAAACCAGTACATTTTGTATAGGATGTAGTGCCAACTTGCGATCTTCTGTGAGACAGTAAAGAAGAGTATTTAGCAGGGAACTCCCTACAGCTCATATATCTGTATCACCATTTGTGCACTCTCTCTGCAACATGCACCAGTGTAACAGTGCATATTTTGCAGGATACCTGCTGAGAACAAATGCCAGATGGAGAAGTGGCCTCACTCCTTGAGCACAGGACCACAACCTGCTTGGTGGGCAAAACATTGCACACAAAATGAAGGACTTCAAGACTGCGGGCCCTGGTCCTTGTTGCACTGCACTTCTTACCCACTCTGCACAGGCAGAAATGACTATAGAGAGCACAATTAGAGAAGGTAAGTACACGGGAGAAGAATGAGCAGTAGTGATTCTTGTTTCCAAAAATCAGTTTCAGTTATTGCTCTTCTTAGGGCTGAGAAATAAAATCATATTCAAAAGATGCCTGTGTGTTACAGAATGACACAATCAACTAGGTTGTAAAAGACCTTTAAGATCATCAAGTCCAACCTTTACACCAGGACTGCCAAGTCCATAACTAAACCATGTCACTAAAGACCTCATCTACTCATGTTCTGAATACTTCCAGGGATGGTGATTCCATCACTTCCCTGGGAAGCCTGTTCCAATAATTGATCACCCTTTTGGTGAAGAGATTTTTCCTAATATCCACCTAAACCTCCCCTGGCACAGCTTGAGGCTGTTACCTCTTGTCCTACCACCTGCTACTTGAGAAAAGAGATCAGCCACCTTCTCGCTCCATTCTCCTTTCAGGTAGTTGTAGGGAGTGATCTTCATCTTTGGAACAACACAGCCAGGTGGGACAAATGGAGGTGCCCTCCTCAAGTGGATTTTAAGAGAGCAAAAGATGTGCTGGCCTTCAGTCACAGCCAAAAGAGACTGTAAAGACAATCTGTGTGCAATGGAAACTCAAAGAGAAATACCAAGTTCCTACAGAAACTCATAGGTGGAGGAACAATAAATAACCTACATGCTGAGACTACAGAAAGGACCTGTGTTTATATTCTCCAAGACAAAACAGTGAATATATATCAGCAATTAAGACAGCAAAAATATTCCAAGAGTTGTTCAGTGAATGCCTTCCTACAAAACGTGATTTCTTTGCATAAGCACATTAATGACCTGTCTTCACTTCCTCCTGCTCACCAGCTACACTCAGGTATTTTTAATTTCCACACTCACCATCATGAAACTGCAATTTTTGTTTCTGTTACAGTAAGATTTTACACACTTCTCTTTAACAAAAAAAGACAACTAAAACTCTGAAGAGGATGCTAAAAATTGTCTCTTCTGTGTGGGCGCTTCCCCTGTGGCAGGAAGCAGAACCTCTACAAATACTCTCTCCTTAATGTGACTCCATTGTGTAACTAGACTATGCACTGCCCCGTACAGGAAAGCACGTTTGTTTCCTTTCCAAAAGACTATACTTTAAATAACTTGGTTTGATACTGAAACAATAAAAAGTAAGTAAAATACTTTTGTTTCAACACAGTTAAAATAACCACTGCTAAAAGATGCATAACTTTGGGGATCTTTTTTTATTTTAATTGCACTGTATTCTGTTTGGGATTTTTTTTAGAAGTAAAATTCTTTTATAAGGATAATATAAACCTCATAGTGTAAAACCAAACTGCAGTCAATTAAGGTTAAAAAAGAAAAGGTCCCAATGTGTCTTTATCTCTGTATTTTGGTCAGACCATCTTAGAAATGTTGATTTTATAGACATAGCTCTGCCAGCAAGTGGCTATCAAAAAGTGACTTGAATTCATGTAAAAACTGGGACCAGATCAAGATGGTATTGCTGCCAGGTGCTGCAGTACCAATACCTTTTCATAGGGATGTTGCTCAAAGGGAGAAATCAGGAAATTCTTAATACTTCCACAAATTAATCCAGAAAGAAGTTTGCTTTAACATTTTTGCTATGCTTTCGCCAAAAGCGTCAGTGTCCGCAAAGCAAGCTGCACACTGTGAAGTTCAAAGTTCCTGCTTTGCATTCGCAGACAAGTGGGTAAGCAAGCTTATGTGGTTGGAAATGCAATATCCTCCTCTTAAACTAGAATTTACATGACATATAAGTAAGTTAAAGATCTCTTACCTTGGCCTGTCCAGTCAATAGCTAAGATATGTTTTTATCTCGTTCACCATACTTCTAATTTCCAGCTGAAAGTCTCTTCTAGGGCCACCTGTACTCTTCCTCCGCACAGGGCAGTATGCCAAACTAGGCGGTTTGTCTTTTCCAGCTCCGCCTCCCAAATTTAGCAGTGAACAACTGCCTTCTTCCTCAGGAGGAAACTATTAATCTGCTTAAACCTAAATAAAACCTAATGTTACACAGTACAAAAATAGCAAATAGAGCTTTTCATATGTGGCATATTTTCAAAGGCCCTGAAATATTTACAGGGTTTTATAAAATACCATTCACAATGGCATAAAGTTCAACAGATGGAGCTCATCTGTTACAGCAGGGCTCACATCACAGACAGCATTTTGTAACCTGGAATAAGCCAACTAGTCAGACCTGCCAGTTGTCCTTGGTGTAAACAGAGAGCTTCCTGCCATTTCTTTACGCACCACTAACAATTTACTAACTATGACAACCATTTCCTTCTCTTCAGCGTAGCTCAGTTTCTACAGTTAGTAAAATAAGAGATTCCTCTTTCCCAAATTCCTCCTCCTGTCTACAAAAGGCAGATGGTGAACTCTTGATTAGCTTTTAAAAGGAGGGTACTGCATTTCCAAAATGGACAAACACTGCTGATACATACAAACACAAATAAACTTACCTCCTGTAAAGTCACAGACCAAACACTGCTTTCAACCATTGGTGTAAAGACCGTGAAAACAGGATATGAAATAATTTTTAATACCAACAAAGACAGAAAAAAAACCAAACCCAAAACCGAAAAGAAAAAAGAGTTCCTGATTCTTCAGTGGGTTTTTGGTTCTGAGTTTTATAGAGGGTATAATCCAGCTTTCATCACAAGCTGGACAGAAAAAAAGGAGGCAAATTTGAAAGCTGAAGCAAGCCTCAGCTCAGGAAGACTGAAACGTTGAACTCCACACTCTGCTCCCTTCCAGCCAGCACCAAGGAGCAAATCCTGACAAGATTAGTGGCGATGATGCATCCTCTCTGTGCTGCTACTGAAGCAGGGTGTAACGAGTCACAAACCTTGTTAAGCAATTCAGTGTCACATCTGCGGATGAGCCAACACCCAAACCCCAGATCTTGGGCATGAACAGATCCTCAGTGGCAAAATCCAAACACTCATTAGAATTAACTTCTCTGGATGTGAGCAAATTGAAGTCTTCATAACCCATTGGAAAGGACTCCTGATGGCAAAGTTGCTCTGAAGGAAAACCCTGTGAACCTCCATCTAGAAACCCAAAGGCAAGCTATCCAGGAAAACCTCTCATGGGAAGCAACACAGAGGCTCCTGGAGGCGGTCTGTGTTTTCTGTTTGTTGACTCTGGAGCAATATTCCCCAAAGTGCCCCAGCACACTTTGTTTTCTTTTAATTTTTTAAGCCACAATGATCCACACCAAGAGTTCTCTCACACATTTCCTCATGACGGGCACCATGCAGTTACCAGGACTCTGAATAAAAATGACCAGTGTATGAATTTTTGCTTCCACTTCAAATACACAAAAGGCTAATTATGTCCAAGTTACACATTTATTCAGACAGAAAACTTCCCCGTTGCACAACAAGGTCCACAGAGGAAAAGGCGTTTCTACCCTCAGAACAAAGCTGCTTGCAAAACTCCAGCCCTTCTTTGTATGGTTATATCCTCTTTATTTTAAACCAGGAAGTCCCAAGCCCAACTCTGGTAATTTCTCATCAAGTCAACCAAAACCCTGTTACATCAGGTGTTCTCAAACACCGAAAAAATCCAACCCTGTAATGTATATATATAAAAATATCAGTCTGAGCTATGTTTACTACTTTTTCTGCACATGCAACTCAGTTTTATTCCTGGCTTCTGTAGGCAATCTGCAATTTATTTGAACCAAAAGTCATGAAATTTGGTGACAAACGGCAATTTGGAATATATTTCCTTTTGCACCTTTTAAAAATCTGGCAAAACATGCATGATAATTTGTTACAAGCAATGGAAAATAAAAGTGCCTATAAAAGCATATACTTTTCCTAAATAATATTTGTAAATACAGGAGGAAACGAACACACACACACAAAAAGGCACTCATTAATACTGTTCTTTGGCAAGTCAAATCAACATGTAAAATATGAGCTGGACAGGAAGTCCTGTGGCATATAACACAGCTCATTGTTGCACATGAACTAGACCTGTCAAGAAAATGCAACTGGTTAATAATGGCAGGCCAGAAGTTGCAAAACCATCCCTTTTCTGGAGCCCATTGTGAGTGTGGGCTCAGTGGGTCTGGAGGAGCCTCCTGCCTGACCTACCCAGCTGCCCTCAGGCAGGAACTGTCTCTTTCCTGGCCTTTCAACAGGAGGCTGCTTGACTGCACTGTTCCTGTGCATGGGACCACTTCTAGGACCTGAGCACTGGAGAGGAGAGGAAGAAGGGGACTGTGCTCTCACTGCTCTGGTTTGGTCCTGGTCTCCCTAGATGCCCAGGTGAAAGTCAGACCCTCATGCAAGAGCTGTGTCAGCTCCTGCAAGTTCCCTCCACACTAGTGCAGCAAATGGCCCATCTCCTACTAAACAGTCCATCAAGCCACAGGTCACAGGCAGGTGTAGGTGTCTCACTCGGGACATCCTTCATCACAGCTCAGAAATGTTGGTGTCCCTGTGGTGCTGACGAATCTCTATTGTCAATAAGAACTGTAGCATACTGCAAACAACAAAAACTAACTAAATACTATCAACATACTGAAAGCCTATTTCCTTCTTCACCTATGAGAGCTGATATTCTAAAGGGATCTCTAGCAATCCCATTCCCTTCCTGGCAGTAAAGTAAAACCTCATTTTGTTCTGGGAAAAGAAACTGTAAAAATTACAAAGATATAGGCCCAGCCCACACAGAGAGCACACAAGGGAGTGAACAGCAACACTGCACTCAGAAGCAGTACTGGCTCTTCAGCAGCGTAGACTCAGTCCTTTCCCAAACCAAGCTTGGCTGGGCAAAGTCTACACTGATGCTGCCAAAATGAAATGTGCTTCTAAATGCATAGGCTGCAGAGCGATCACTTAAGGGACAACCAAAGTTGGCACTCCACTTTCTGCCTATGAGGAGCCACACAGTTGCGTTTCTTGCTGCCCTTTACAAACACTCTTGAAATGCGGATTCCTACCAACCTCAGCTTGACACATTAATAAAATCACACAAGCAAGACAAGGAACAGAGAGCACTTACAAGCATTTCTCCATGACACCCATCAGGTGAAGAATGCCTCCGAACTTTGAACTTAATGTGCAACTAAGCAGTTACAGGGACTCTTTCTAACCACAGCATCGCTGAATGGATCAGACCCAATGCGGCTCAATAAAAAATATCAGAGTGAGTTTCAACAGTGCAAGCCAAAACCACAGGCTGTGTTCTGACTGTGACTATGGCCAAAGAGTCACTTTCTACACCCTCATTTGCAGCTTCCATAGGGCTTTAAAGCACCCTTATTTGTTTTCTAAGTATGTTTTAAATACCACAGTGCTGTAAGCAAACCAAAACCAGTCAGTTCATCAGCAGCAGGTTGGGGTTTTTTGCTAAATAGGTCACACTCACTGTTGGCTCTGCAGCAGTCCCAGTTCTCACAAACAATAACACCTACACCCTCGGACATCAAAGGAACTACAGTCAAACCAGTATTTTCCACAGGCAAATATTTCAAAAAATAACAAACGTCAGTTTTCCTTCCTGTGTACCTTTAACTCACATTTATGAATGACAGCATAGTCTTTCACTACAGGTTTTTGTACGGTGGTTTTCACTTTCTTTACGTTCACAGACCACGTAAACCTGTTGCACCTTCTATGTTGCATCTTCTATGTTTATTTACTACTCCATGCTCCTTGTAGACACCATACCAACTGCAATGTCACTTAACATATTAAGGCATAAGGAAAAACAGCAGGAAAATAGGTATATGTAAGCAATGTCAGCTCCCAGCTAACCTGGGCAATGGGCACTAAAATGCTTCATCTCTGGCAGCTTTACCTAAAGAAAAATGAATTTTTCAAACCAGGATAAGCAATAAATGGATCCTGAACACCAAGTGAAGTATATGCTTAGAGGCAGAGCCTCCATCACACAAAAATCTATGGCAACAGAATGTAGCTGTGACAATAAAAGTAAATACATTGGAAAGATAAACAATGCTGATCCAAAATTGAAGAAATGGGTTTCTTTTTTTTTTTTTTGAACTATCAAGCTATAATATTAATAACTGAAACCTGCTGTTTTAAGGAGGATATTTATCACTATTAACTGTATTGCAGTAGTACCATGGGACCCCGGGAAAGCTCTGGCTCCCACAGTACTAGGCATCGTATTAACAAAAGAAGTACTGATGCTTGGTATTAACAGAGATGAATAACAAGGATCGTATCAGTCAAGGAAGAGTTCATCTTCCAAAAGTCTCTGTGGATGCCACTGCACACAGCTTGTGCTAGAGCAATGTGTATTTTCTCCTTTTTGTGTCTGTAGCTGAGAATCACCCTTTGTTTCTGCATCTCATGAAGATCTCCCATAAAAGTGCAACAGCAGGAGAGTTACCTACAAACATATAAACTGAAAGAAGAAAAATGTTATATGTGGCCACTTGCAGATGTCTTGAGAGTTACAAATTATGACTGAAACATTCCTGAAAAAACACTAAGGCCAAGTGTTCAAAGTGCTTGTTCAAGAAGGGGGATGAGTTTCACCTGCCACTGCACTTCCCTAATGTCTGCACTGCCATATCCCAGAGAGGTGAGCATGGTACACACAGTTCTGCTTAATCACTGGAACAGGGTCACTCCCTGTGGGATTCAGCCAATGAAACAGGTTCCCATAGAGCACCTCCTGTACCTGGTATCTGTCCATGGGATCTTCCTGCTGCAGCTGACTCTCTCGCATCGTTTGGTACTCTCTCTCATATTTCTTCAGCTTTTTTGTTGGCACCTGTGAAGCAGATTTGGAAAACATGCATTTAAAGACTAGAAGTACACCAGAAAGTCCGTCTGAAAGCTCTTCTTAAAAACAGAAAGCTGAGGAAGTGCTGGAAAGCCACTGCTGAATAAAGTTACTCCCCATTGTCACCCTTCCCTACCCAGCAATCCATATCACACACCAACACAGCTCACACAGACAGAAATCTTTCTGTACTGTCAATTATTTAAATACTTAAAGGAAGAGTGAAGTAGAGATATTTTATTAGAGTAGCAAGAAGAAAAAAAACATCAACAACAGGAGTGAGAGAACAGGAAAGAGGAAAATAGGCTTTGATATGTCTGTCCACCAAAACAATGCCTTAGCAAGAAACTTGTTAAAACTGTGATTAGAAAAAGGAGTGTTCATACAAAAGGACCGGACAATTCCCCAGGAGAGATCCAGGAAATTGTCTTTATTGCTGAAAGTATTAATGCCTAAATTATAGCTTGGCACCAATGCTCTCACGAAGCCTGTCATGAGACTCCTCCTAGTCAAAGGTGGAGACACTGCAGTGCTCGCTCCCAGCCACAGCAGGGAAACAGTGAGGCGACTACACAGAAATCACAAGCAAATTCAGTAAATCACCACACAGAAAGGTAAAGTCCCAGACGGCTTGATTCTGGGAAAATACAGCTTCAACTTGAAAAAAGGTACACAAAGAACACTTGTGTTCTTTTAAACAAAGCATGGAGATTCTGTGCTTTACTCTCACCTTTTAATTGGGTACACAGTGCCATAGGAATGACCTCATCTCCCTCTAGTCAACTTTGATAGTTTTAGTCTGTCCCCACCATACAAAAAGAAGCTGGCCCTGCTAAGTGTCGGCTCATCTACTGGAAGGCAGAGGGATCCCCAACATCACATACCATTGTAACACACTATTCCTGTATCTCTTATGCATGTATCTGTTACTCTTGCCTGTATTGATTGTGTCTAGCTGATTCCTGGTGTGAGAACATGCCACTGTCACCTTGCCTTAGGCAAAAAATTGCTGCCAATGAGCAGAGATACATGTTTACATGCAGATTTGGAGGTGGCGTGGCCTGTGGTGAGATTGGTTTTATGCTCTCCAGCAAGCGAACAGCACAGCAACAACTTTCTTAGCCATACTGACTAAGTAATAAATACCCAGAGGAGGGATCAAATCATGAAAGGTGTGAGCATCAGGGTGCAAATATCACGTCGCATCTCAGAAAACAGCTTCTATGCTTTTTGAAAGAATATTGTGATTTAAGCCTGTTAGTATCTATTTATGCTACAGCCTTGTCTTAATTGGAAAGTACTACCTAAATATAGTGAAAGTGT